>JAJOOH010008205.1:0-57498 GCA_029582605.1 Solanum gracilifrons
TTAAAAAAAAAAAAAAAAAAAAAAAGAAGAGTCCTAAAAATTTCAAATTACCTTACCCTTTATCCTAATTACCTTCAAACTTCCATAACTATTGTTTCCTAAAAATCCTCCTCCATTAAGTTTTTTTTTTTGCACGATTTTTTTTTTTAAAAAAAAAATTCTTCCTTCTTTACCCACACGTTTTATACTTTTCTTTTTGTTTGTTTTATTATTATTACTTATTCATTTATTTTATTTTTTCTTCCTTTATCTCAACCCTAAAATTCTCAACTAAATTTTAAATTAAATCATATTTCCACTCCATCACGTTCCTTTTAATTAGCACCAGACTCACACCCAAAACTATTATAAAAACACACGCTCAGAAAAGAAAAATATACACAGAAACACAGAAGAAACGAGAGAAAAAAACACAAAGAGAAAAAGATAACAAAAGTGAGTTTTTATTTTGAGAATTAAGTCAGCGTTCGAGGTTTCACTCAAGGTTTCGGATTCGTGGTTCTTTAAAGTTAATATTATCTATTAACTTTGAAAATCAGTAGATCGTAGCAGTTATTTTTGTGGTATCAATTTTTGCAGCGAGGTAACTCTAAATTCTCGCATGATTTAAATAGAAGACTTGTACGAAAACTCGATTCCAATAAAATGAAGTTTTTTAATCGCATGTTATTATTATGTAATATCAATTTGTGATGCATGTTGTGATTATTTTTGAGAATTTACGAATGCTTGACGTTTCTTGCTAAAAAATAATATAAAAATAAAAATAAAAGATGTATCATACATTTTTTTATTATTGTCTTATGCTCTTTAGATGCAATTAATATTGAAATTGGTTTCGTGATATTTAATTTTGAATAGTTAATGTTTCTTGGAGCTTAGTTTTCACTTAAGAAAAAAATGTTGAAATTGTTCGTAGACTTGTTAGATTAGGATATAAACTGAAGTTTAATTGATTAGTGATTTACAAAACCTATGCGGAATGTGTTTTAGTTTTTTTAATATATTATTTTGATAAAAAAAAATAGTTTGCTTTTAGAATAAGCGTTAAAGATGATTATCGCTTCAATTCGAATTATTAAGCTATATAATTAAGAGGATATATGAATATTATTTAGAGATTTATGGTAAAAAAATAAACAATGAATAATTCAGAAAACTAATTTTATAAAAAAAATGAGAAAGCATAAGAAAAAAAAATAATAAAAAAACAGAACAAACCCGAACATAAAAGAATAAAAAAAAATAGAGCGTAACAGAAACAAAAAAAATTTAAACCAAAAAGTAAGAAGAACAAAAAATAAATAAAGGAACATAATGTTAACAAAAAATACATATGAAAAAAATAGAAATAAGAATAGATAAGAAAAGGAAACAAAACGTAAGACCAAAAAAAATGATTAAAAAATAAATTTAAAAAAAAAAGAAAAGAAAAAAGAAGAGCAACAGAACGTTAAAAAAAATAAAGAAGAAAAACGTGTAGCTAAAAAAAAATAAAAAAAATCCTAAAAAAATTTTTAATTCCTATTTTAAATCTAAAAAAAATACGATTCTAAATTAACTTGAACTCTAAAAATCTCTTTCCCACACAAATTCTAATTCCTAGTAACTAGATACCAATATATACTCTACCCATAATAACATTTAAAAAAAAATACAAATACAAGCAGAAAAGTAAAAAAAAGGAAATGAAAATACGGATGTTTCAAGTTTCAAATTAATGGACACACATCGAAAAAATAAGACAATTTTAAATAGATTTAAAATAAATAAGACAGTTTTAAATAGGTTTAAAATAAATCAGAGAATAAGGGTAAATAACATTTTTATTATTAAGTTAATAACATAATATCCAAAAATTAATTTAAGTCATATATAGTCAATAAAGTGACCGTGCTAGAAACACGGGACTCGAGGGGTGCCTAACACCTTCCCCTCGGTCAACAGGATCCCTTACTCGAATTTTTGGTTCGCAGATCAATGAAATAAAGAGTCAAATTTCCTTTTGATTAGGGATTTAAATAAGGTGACTTGGAACACCAAAACTCAATTTTAAGTGGCGACTCTGAATAATAAAATAATCATTTTTCAAAATGTCACTTTAATTGGAAAAACTCTTTCTTTCAAAACATACATCATAATTTTGAGGAAAAATAGGGGTGTGACAACCCATATTAAAAACTCCATTGCAGATGTATTCAGCAAATAAACATGTGTACATACCACAATCACTGAAACAAAAATGAAAGAAAAATAATTTTAAGAAATAAAGTGAATTAATTTTTATGATAAAATCACTAAAAGATAGAAATACATACTTTGAACTTGACTCTTGTTGAGGCACATTTTTGTCAGATGCATGACTTCAAGTATTAAGACAGTTTCATATCAATATTATTCCTGTTTCATACCACATTCATATATAGATATTAGTTAGATGACAAACTTCATACAATATTATGACAGTTTCATACCAATATTATTCTTGTTTCATACCATAGTCATATACAAATATTAATTAGATGACAAACTTCATACAAATATTAAGACAGTTTCATACCAATATTATTCTTGTGTCATACCACATTCATATACAGATATGAGAGATTTTGAATAATAACTTCACTGCTAAAAGGTGTATCAACTTCATACCAAAATTAAATCAGTTTCGTACCAATGTTAAAACATATTGCATACCATATTCCTAAACCAATATTAAGACATTTTCATACCAATATTATTCATGTTTCATTCCACAGTCATAGACATAATGAGAGATTTTGAATGATAACTTTCCTTTTAAAAGATATACCAAGTTCATACCAAAATTAAATAAGTTTCATACAAATGTTAAACATACTGCATACCACATTCATAAACCAATATTAAGTCAAATTCATATCAATCTTAAACATGCTTCATACCTTTTTTGATAAAAATAATAACCAAATTAATATCAATTCCATGATAGTAACTATACATATGTATGTTTATGTCAAACATTAAAACAAAATTCATGCCACAAATAATATGCATAAATAAACTGTTATAACAAAAATTCTACTAAATTTAATAATTGGAAAATAAATTAAATAAAATATTTACCCTAACCACTTTTTTGCCCTTTTTTGATATTGGAATTTTTGAAGCCTCCTTCATAAATAAACTGAGTTTTCTTCTTCTTTCCTGTAATCTGCTTCTTATGTTGAGAAGTACCAACCTTTTTCGCTGGAGTTGCATTCTTGTTATGCGGTGGCGTTTGAGTCAATATGTTAAACGTCGAAGGCTCTATTCCAACCGTAGAACTCGCTTCTACTAATTTGGGATTCTTTCTAGAAGTATGCTCTGGTTTCTTCGACATGTTTTAATGAAAATCTTGAAAACTTGATTCTTAGTATTGTGAAATCGTCATTTCTTTCTGATTGTAGACTGAATATTTTCTTATTTAGGAGGTGATATTGACTTGTAGAAACAGTTTGAATGGAAGATGATTGATGAGGTGAAAGAGGAATGGGTAATTGTTACAACGGAAAATTTTACTTTTTGAACGTGGGGGTGGTGTGTTACTGACTAGAAGAGGCGTGGTGACATTAGGGGTGTGGGTTTGACGTGTAAAAGTAAAAAAGGAACAAGAATCAAGGTAAATTTCCTATAAATGTGTAAAAGATAATTATGGTAGATTATTTATTTATATCATTTAATAATAATATAAAATAATTAAATACTATTTATTTAATAAAGTAAAAATTTAATTGATTTTTAAATAAAATGTGATCTATTATAGCCCGTAATTAAATTTTATAAGCAAGAATATTTTAAAAAATAGCTTTAAAACCCGTAATATTATCTCTTAAATATATATGTGGGGTGATTTTTATATATTCTTTTAGAAAATTTATATATCATATATACGTACACACTTTTAATGATATATCTTTGTTGTATATCATATATATGTACACACTTCTGATGACATTAAAATCATATATATATATATATATATATATATATTCTCTTAAACATAGAAGTTGATTTGTGTTTTAGATATACAAAGGAAAATTATGTATATATATTCACAACTTTTAATGTACACAATTTCTTTATTTATAAATTGGACATAAAATGTCATTCCACTGCACTTTTGTGTTTCATCGTCTTAAAATTCTTATGTAATTTTTTATTTATTGGTCATTTTTTTCTATTGTTATTAATATATTGCTTTGTTTATTTTTTTTTCATTTTGAATAATATGATGACTAGTTCATCTTATATTCTTATTGCTTTTTGTGTTAATTGGGTTGATATTACAAGTATTTTTTTATGGTAAAAGTGAAAGGTTTTGAATTTAAAACTGGATTACGAAAATATTCTTCTCTATTTCTTAATTAAAATATTACTTTTTACTAACTTTTAAAATCAAATCAATACTGACAATTAATATATTATATATTAGAAAGTTATCTTAAAATACTAACCTTTATTATATTAGCTTTTAATTGTAGGTAATTTATTCAAATGAATATCTTTAAACTCTCCTGCATTCTTTTCAATCTTCTAAAACTTACATTATAGTACTTTATTACTCATTAATATTATCTTCTTATTTTTTTTCATTTTTCACATTTAGCCTTTTATATTCTGAATTATATGCTTTTGAAATAAACTTGTAATGACACCTTCAACTGATTATAAATAAAGTTTTTCTAAAGCAATTTTATAAAATTTATTATTGCATAATTTCGTAGGTTACATAGACTCAATGGACAAGCTTGGTGTCACACAATAAGATAAAGCTATTAGAAACATGTGTTAGGACTGATAAATTTAATATAATAATAGGGATAAAACGTGCAACGCACGCTCACAAAACTAGTTAAATCTATAAAGACACAAAAAAAACTTTCACACTAGCTCCAAACTTTAAACATGCATCGTCATTTCTTTTTATTAGTTGTAATGGAACTTTTCAACAAGCAAGACGCATTAAAGATATGGAGTAAAACTAGAATTGCATTCAGACGTGCATTGAAATTCAGACGTCTTAATCTTATTGAACACAAATGAGGCCTTAAATTTGGAAAATACTTTCTTTTGGATAAATAGACACAATTATAGTCATCTTTTCAAAAATCAAGTTTATATTTCAAGAGCTAAAATTAGGACGGATCAATGAGAATATTCAGTAAAATAATTGATTCTCTTCGAGATTTTATATCTAGAGCAAAAATTGGGGGTGATTGAAGGTGAGGGATATGAAAACATTGGGGTTCTTACATAGGAGAAGAAATTGGCTACCAACATAGGTTGTGGTGCAGTGGTTCGACTGCTTCATCCTTAATTAAAGATTTCAGGTTTGAGCTTTGGGTATGGAGAAAATCATGTTGGGAGCGTCACCTCGAATGGGCCTTGCAATTAGGGGCGGCTCTAATAAATCGGTGGCCTAAAGTCAAATTCGAATGGAGGCCTTAAATTCGAATATATATTTTTTATGAAATTTATTATAGTCCATTATTTTATCTTTCTTGAGACATAATATTCATAATTTGTCAAACTTATATTACTTCTTTTCTCTTTTATGAAAAGTTTTTATTTTCTACAAATAATATTCAATATTTTTTAAAAAAAATAATACTTATAGCCTATTTTTATTTTTTTTAAATGAGGCCCCTCAAATTTTGGCGCCTAAGGCAATGTTTTTTTCAAAGCTGTAAAGCCACTCCAGACACCGGATGAAAAATAAAAAATAAAATTAAAATAGCTTGGGTATAGTTTAGATTTAGTGAATATGAACGTCACTTTGGTTTTAAATTTTAGAAAAAATATTTAATAGTTAAATTAAGTGGATTGTGCGCTCAACTATGAAAAAATAATTAAACATGATATAAAACGTCGATTTTCTTAAAAGAAATTTCCCAATTTAAGTGAGTTCTTTGATGGAATATATTCTGACTCATTAGATGTAATTATTATTATTATTAATAAAAGATTAACGTTAATTTGATAGTGTAGTGTGACACACATTATTTTTTATTTGTTGTTAATAGGCACGTCATTAGCTCTATCATTTAAGGCATCTTTTGACTTTAAATTTTTTTTGATAACCATACACTTGGCCTTCATCTGATTAAAATTCATATTCTAGCATCACGACAATAATTAGTTTAAGATACTTTAATCTGGCAGCCATTGAGAACTAATAAAGGACAATTAAACTAATCCCATTCTTTAATAGTTTGATGTACTTTAATTAATTCGTTTGTTAGGAGTTGATAAGATCAAATTTGGACTGTTATGCTCACCCTTTTTATATTGCCATAATAAATTTTCAAGAATTAACAAGTACATTAGTGCAAGTTTATTCTACTTAACTGTAGCGATCTCATGATCTTTTAAGACAGGTGGTTAAAAGGGAACAAGGATGACAAGAAAATACTCGTTAAAAGATTTTATTTTTGAGAGTCAAACAATATGAATTTTGTTCAACGTTTTACAACGTATTGTTTTATCAAATTAATTTGAGAAAAATTGTAATTTTTGTAGTACTTTTCATATAATGATCCGGGACTCTTGAATCACTATGACAAACTTTTATCTCTGTTCGATCAATCGATTTTACAATCAGACTTGTACCATTATGCTCACGAGCAGAATCTTAGCTTGAGCCTACCTTTAGTTTTGAAATATTAAATTAATCTAATTTAATTTTGCTTTGAAAATTAGTCAAAGTGACTCTCAGAAAGTCAAATATAATGATCCAAGAGTCCCGGATCATTAATGATTTGTCCCTTTCTTTTTTTGGTAACATTTTAATTTCGCTTTCCACGTGACATGTTTAAGATCACAAGATTAAAAGACATTTTGATACAATTGACATAACTTTAATTTAGGATCATAAAATTAAAAAATCTTTATTTTCTTAAATTCTATGCGAAATCAAATTAGATTATTCTTTTTGAAATAGAGGATTATAATCTAATTTGATTTGGCAGAGTTTAAGAAAATAATTTTTTTTTTAATTTTATGATCCTAAATATTACTCTCTCCGTTTCACAAAGAATGACCTAGTTTGACTTGGCACGGAGTTTAAGTAAATAAAGAAAACTTTTGAATCTTGTGGTCCTAAATTAAAGTTATGTCAAATGTACAAAATTGCTCTTAATCTTGTGGTCTTAAACATCCCACGTGAAAAGCAAAAAGTAAAATGTTATCAAAAAAGGAAAGAGGTCATTCTTTTTGAAATTGACTAAAAAGGAAAGGAGATCATTCTTTGTGAAACAGAGGGAGTATTATATATATATATATGAGAAAAGAAAAGACTTCACTGGTCCAAAGTGTAAAGTAAGTTTAAAAGGAGATGGATAACTCTTATTCTCTAAGAAAAAACTTTTTGCATTTTCAAACATTTGTTAAGATAAGATGCTTGTATTGTCTGTATTATATATTATTAATTTTAATTGAAAGTAAGTGTATTTCCTTTAAGACCTTTTAGCATTCTTGTTTAGTTTTAACTTTTAATTAATAAATAAAACCACCTCATAAACAACTAAAAAACAAACAATATTAGTATATATTAAAACAAAACACATGATGGATTATGTGTTTTTTTCTTTCATATAGTTGTTATTGGTCATAATGCACAAGAATTATAGTTTACGTTCGAATTCTGAGGGCAACAATAGATTCTTCTAGTTAATAAAAAAAATATTGATTTGAAATATCAAATAACTCATCTCGTGCTTTTATTTTTAATTTTTTTTCCTTCTCATTTTTTTTTTTTTGAGAATTTTTGCTGGCCGCAAGCCAAATATATGCTGTCATATGTTGAGATGTCATTATTCTATATACTACAAAAATAAAAAATGGTACGTACTATATTTTATAGTTTCCTCTGTGAGCTGACGCAGTCTAGCGTGAATGCAACTTCATTGATATTTATGTCTTTTTAAATTTATAGTTTGCTTAAGGCAGCGCACCTTAAAGTTATCTGCATAATCCACTTAGATACCTTAACTAAGACTAGTACCTATTGAACACTTTTATCAATTCAAAAATTGTTCCTATTAGGCATTTTTTGATAATCATCAAAATATATGAAGAGTGTGTGATTCACTTGCGGTGACGTGGCAAAGCGGTTAATTAAAAAATAACATGTGGTACTGGGTCCCGAAAATTATAAAAAAAATAATTTTGTTTAAAATTATTTCAAACACTTTTTATATCTAATTTTTTTTAAAAGAAAAAGAAAAAAATGAAAATGTCAACCTATTCTACCCAACCTCACCCCTACCCAACCCCCTTTCATCTTCACCTTCTTCCCAAAACACATTCTTTCTCAAATCACAAAACCTATTTTTTTTCAAATAACTTGAAGATTAGCTTTTAAAAAAGATATATATACATTTTCATACTAAGAGTGTAGAAGAAAGAAAATTTTGCCGGCGATTATTCATTTCTACATCGATGACAAAATGAAATTGATAACTCAAAAATTAATTCTTTCAAATTTTTGAATGTCATTATTGATAAATTTAATGGGTTTATATATGAATTTGAGTAAAAATCTTTGTTCGACAATTGTGATAAACAAATATCGGCTAACTTTTTTTATAGGTAAAAATCATTTATCTTCTTTCTTCTTCTTTATATTTGTTCCTTATTTTTATGAGATTTGAAATAAATCATACGAACTTTCAAATCTGAATCTTCATAGTTGATTTTCATTTATCTTCATATTTGAAAGAAATAATATTCCCTTTTTTATAAAAAAAAGAAAGAAAGAAAAACAATGTTGGAGCTAAAAGGAAGAAAGTTTTGCAAACTAAAGTATGAAGAAGATGATATGTAGGGAGTGACGTCCTTTTCTTTTTTGAAAAATGTGTAAATGAAAGAAGAAAAAATGTTTTTAAGTTAATTATAATGCCAAGTGTCAATAAAAGAAGAAAAAATGTAAAAAAAAATCAAAAAGACACTATTTTGAATCTTTTCACGCGTTTTAGGGAAGTGCAAAACACATTTCTTGTCATATCAGCATTTTGTGTTTAATAGGTACATATTTTGAACAATTTAGGTGTTCAATAGGTACAAGTCTTAGTTAAGGTGTCTAAGTGAATTATGTGGCCAATTTTAAGGGGCGGTCGATGACTTAAGTCTTTATAGTTTGTATGGTTTTTCTTGAAAAGGAACACTACCTACTAGAAGGGGGAAAAAAAGTTGTACTCTCTCTGTACACTTATATAGTTTATTATTTCAAAAACAAATTTTCAATTTTATTTATTTATTTTTAATATATTTTAAAAAAATTATTTTTTATTTTTAGTTAGCATTAATTACTTATTTTCTAAATCATTTTTAAAGACCTAATATTAAACATCAGAGATAGGGAAGTAAAATAACCATGACAATTATATTTTTAATGACGTACCAAATTTAAATATAACAAGTAAAAGTGAACGAGGAGAGTATTTTGATGCTTGAGTTTGCAAGAATTGTTAATTTTAGTGGGTGACTATAGTTCAAGATTGAAACATGGTAAACCTACCACTAATATATATGGTGCAGCGGATAGTGGCGTACGCAAGATTTTTTCTAAGCGGTGTCACCATTAAAAGGGACAAGAATAACTCAAGAAGAAAATTAATGAAGGTTTTGTTTTAGGCCTCCAAAATTTGAGGTCCCATTAATAGTGAACTTTATGAAAAAATATTTTTTCTTAAAAATATAAAATTTTGATTAAATTAAAAAATTTTAAAAAATTGTCTACTCTTTAAATTAGATAATGTTTTAAAATTTTAAATTAAAACATGAACATCTTCATATTATTAAATAAAGTTTTATACAACATTGTTCAACCAATTGTATTGCAAATAAATGATTAATAAAACTATTATTATGAACAAATAAAAATAAAAATTCAAGCATATAATAAAAAAAAAATAGAATAGCAAGAAAATACTAACATGATGTGGAGATTCGAGATACCGAATAACAATGACTGATGAACAAGAATCAAAAGAAAATTGAAGAAACTCACAAGTCAGAAATATACAAATATAAGGAAAGGAGTCAACACAATTTTTATTTAACTATTTAACTATAATTCTAATTGATGAAGGACTCAAAGATTTTGAATTTTATTTTAATTCTAAAAATAAAAAAGAATAGTTAGATTTTGAATGAATTAGAGTGGGTTAGTAGGTTTTTAATGAATTGTTTTGAATTTAAAACAAAAAGGTGTGGGGATCGACGAACTCAAGACGCTGAGCTTTATTTACAGCACCTCTACCACCTGAGCTAAGAGCACTCTGTTACAAGGGGTGTCCTTTTAATTGTTTTATCTATTAGTTTTTTTTTAATTCTTTTAAATAGGTATATTCCGTAAAATAATTCGACGAAGCCGTGTCACGTGACACGCCTTAGGTGTACTTAAATCCGCCCCTGACAGCGGATGAGGATATTCAATCTGTAGTCAGAGGTCTCGGGTTCAAGTCTTAGGCATGGAAAAATTCTTGATAATGAGCGTTTTCCCCTCGATGGAACCCTGCGCGGAGCGAATTCAAATTAATCGGGATCTAATATAAGTATCAGACACTGAATTAAAAAAATTTAAAAAAAAGAAAAGAAAAATAAGAGAGATATGGAAAACCTTAAGGGATTGTTTGGTGATTGGTTAGGAAGTGAGTTTCTCCAGTATTAAATTTGGTATAACCAGTCACACTTTTTATATAATTTTAAATATGTATAAAAATGGTACGATGTTTGCTTGATAATTAAACTATTTCATACAACTAAAACATATACTCCCTTTTCAAAATAAATTATGAATCAAAATAACTAATATATAAATAATTAATTTTACATAGCTAATATCTACCCTACTAATAATATTTGCATAACTCTAAATCAGCGAACAAACGACCCCTTAAAAGTGTTAACTACTTGTAGAATTAAACAATTGGGATTATCAATTTATCTTGTTTGGAGCACCTAAGTTTTTCTTTTTAGAAGTTGGGAACCCCTTTTTCTCCCTCATCAAGACAATTATAATAAAGTCTTGTTTCATTTTCAATGTGGGTTTAATTGGGTAGCTATGTTTCTTCCAAAACTCTTATCTTCCTTCCTACTCAACTTAAATGAATCTTCTTTTTTCCCCTCTCTTGAACAGTTTGCATTATTAAATTAAGCACAAAAGTTAGGTATTATTAAGTTTATTTTTCATACTCCTGGTCCATTTTTATATAAAAAAAATGTATGTTTTTTTTTACCACTAAGCCATACTTGTTTGTCGTGTAACATATAAAATGAAAAAAATGAAGAGGTAAACTTCTTATGACATGGTGTGTTGATTAGTTTGCAGCACACCTCAATCAATTCTATCTCATAATTTATTAGTGTACCAACAAGTTATTCCATAAAGGGACTGTTTCTTACTCTCTTTAGTCCATATTAAAGTCTCCTTTTGATTAAGGAACAAGTAACTTAAAGATTAATTAATTTGTGATTAGTTATTTTAAAATTTTTATTTCGTTTTCAATATGAAATTAAAATGACATTACAATTTCTGGATTTCAAAATAAATTATCCCGTAATTTTATACAAACCAAATATGAGATAAATCTATCATAAAATTAATCTCAAGATTAATTATTCATTATCCCTCATTCTAAAGGAGCCGTAAGTAAATTGTTACTTTTTTTCATAGTTCAAAATAAATGAATTATTCATAATTTCATTTAATGAGGTTTTTAACTTCTTATACTTTACCCATTTCAAGAGAATAATTTAAAAATAATCAAAAAAGTAATAGTGACAAATTATCTTTCATTTATATCTTTAATTATTTTTCTTAAAAATATGTCATACTACAACAATTTACTTATAATATGAATTAGTGGGAGTTTTATAGTTAAAATTACTCCTTCCATCTCATTTTACTTTGGCCAAAATTAATACTCCTTCCGTTCCTATTTACATGTTGCAGTTATTAAAAATAGATGTTCCTTAATATTTGATGTTTCACAAAACTACTCCCTCTGTCCAACAATAGTTGTCTATTATTGACTTGACACATCCCTTAAGAAACAATAAATAATAGGGGTAATATTACTCTTGACTTTATTAAATTTAATGTTTTGAAAAATGTATTAGATGATAAATTATCTCTTGATTTTCTAAATTGGACAAATATTCTTGGATAACTATTTTTAGTATAGTGGACAACTATTATTGGACGGACAAAATAATACATAAAAGAACACTATTCTTCCTTTTTTTATCCTTGAAAGTTGTTAGTCTTGAAAGTATAATTTGACCAATATAGAAAAACTAAATGATTAATTTATATTTATTAGTCAATTTAATTAATAAATTAAAATAAATTAATTTATTTTCATTTATTAAAAACTTAATTTAAAATAATAATAATTAACCTATTTAATTTCTTAAGTAACATGAGATCTAAAATAATAAAGTACTCACTCTGTTCCTAATTATTTATTCATTTTTTATTTTTTAGTTGTTCCTAATTATTTGTCCATTTTTACAAATCAAGAAAGGATAGTTTTTTTTACCTATTATATCCTCAATTAATTACTTTGAAAAATGTAAAACTTATTGAAACTCATAAGTTTTTAAGTCATTCACTTCATAATTAATAGGGGCAAAATATTAAATTCATTATGTTTATCATTATTTTCTTAATAAATATGTCAATTTAAAAGTGAAGAAGTAATTAGGGGTAGAGAACAATAGTTAGTAATAGTATCATTCCAAGTCTACTCGAAAGTCATAAATTCTAATAATTAAGTTAGGTGGGGGTGATCTAGTGTAGTGTAGTCATATACTATATCAAAATTGAAGAACAATGTCCAGAAAAAAACAAAAGAAGGTGGATGTGATGAGGCATGTATAGGAACTTGCTTTGTATTACATGTGATGACTGAAGACATGTTTTTTGTTTTTTCCTCTTTCTCTTTTCTGATTAACTTTTTTTAGAATTGGAGAAAGCAAAAGTTCCAACTACTCCTCCCAGTATAATAGTAGTAATAGTAGTACTAGTACAGTAATACTCGCATTTATTCTTTTTCCGGTGGGAGAAAACAGCATCAAAACTCAGCAGATCTTTCGTTATCCAAACCAAAAGGTCTCATCTCTTTCACTAACTTATCTCATATTTCTATTCAAGTTTTCATGGAACTTTCTTTTTTCAAACATCCTGCTATTGTTATTATCTTTGAGCCGAAAAAAGTAGGTCAAAGATTGCTTGCTTGGATCTTGTATTTTTTCTAAAATTGACTCCTCAAAACTTGTAAAATTCTACTGTTTGGTGCAAAAGAGCTTGGTTTTGAACAAGAGAAACAAGACATAAGTTTTTTTTTTTTCTCTTTCTATCCAATTTTTGGTGCAGCAATTAGGTTCCTATTAGTATAGATGAGTATTTGGTACTTGTATATTGGTGTAGGCTCTCAATTTTCTTTATACCAGAACTTAAATCTACTACATCAATAAATTATTACCTTATAAAAAAGCTAATGTTTTGTGCATTCAACACCTCTCTGCTTTTTCTCGTACTTGCTATGGTGAAGTTAAACTTTCTTGTACATTTGCTTGCTGTTGCATTTGACTTAAGGAAATGGTGATTTTGGCAGTTTTTTCTCGAATCTTATGTAAAGCTTTGTTATATAAATTTCAAATGCAAAAGTCAGATTTTTTCTTTTAACGAATTTCAAATGCAATAGTCTTCAGCCTATTCAGTTATTTCTCATGTATCTTGGGTTTAGTGGAATACAAAAAAGCTATGGAATAAAAATCTAGTCATTTGATTAATTGAAGCAGTTTTCGGATGAAGCTAAAGAAAGTAGTGTGGAAAGCTTCTTTTCATTCTCACATCTTCTATTTATCTGAATCTGAGGCTTAAGCGTAAATTCTTGGTACATTGTAACATTTTTTAATTATTAAACAAATTCAGTTAATAAAGAAAAAAAATGTTTCTACTTCTGTATTGTCTAGTACTCTTTGTTTACTGTTGCTTGCTTCTGTTTAGAGGGATTCTGTGTTATAAACAACTAGAAAAGAATGGAATTCTGACATTATGAGTCAGCGTTCTGTCTTCTCGTCGGTCCTCATTACTCCTCTTGGATCTATTTCTCTTGCAATGTGAGCTCATAGTTGATGGCCTAATAGATACTTGCCCTTAGTATACAAAGAGCTGATTCAACATACTAGGTTGACTACTAATTTGCTTGTTACTTCTTATTGGGTTGTAGTGAAAGGGTTGGTTGAGGGGAACAAATATTTCTTTTTGGTTGACTTTGTGCTCATTTAGTTGATAAGGAGAATATCTAGACATCACTATCTATTGATGTTCTTTGATTTTGGCGGAAGCACTTATCATTAATAAGTAGTCTTCAAGTCATCATATTCAGTTTCTTATTGCTAGCCTGTCCTTGAGTGATCGTTATGCCCATGTCCTCTAAATTTATGTCAGTCTGCCTAAATCTTCCTTGTCAATGTGTGGGTTTTGCTCCCATTTAAACAGGTAACTCCAGTCTAGAGAGCTATAGTATACTACAGTCTACAGTAGCATATAGGTTTTCCATATATTTGGTGTAAAGCTTCTAGAGCACCGGTTTTGAAGAGGATGCTAAGTTTCTCAAAGAAAGGTGGCCCTGGAAAAGAAGGTCAATCTTTTGCTCCTTTGTTTGTGAGTTGCTCATCCATGTGGAACTCCAATAACAAACCAGAATATGCTCCCTCTAAGAAGGTGCTGACCGGAGTGGAATCTGCATTGAAACATCACTCCGATATCAAGAAATCAGAATGCCAGTTCCAAGATCAGGATTCACTGTCTACTCTGTCAACTGGTCAATCTAATCATGTGGAGGCCGCAATGGGAAAAAGCAATACTGTTCTTCAAAATGTTGCAGTTCATCCAGGTACAAAATGAATGAAATGGAATGTAATCTCTTCTTATGCTTCAATTCTCTTGGACAGGGTGCTCACAAGTTAACAATTGAGACCTCACCTCCTGATATAAGAAATGTTAGATGAAATTATTCACCTTTGTGGTGAAAATCTCGGAATTTAAGTAACTCAAATAATGTTCTTATCAATATAATCCCAAATAGACTTTAGAAGGAAATTTTTAGCTTTCATATTTGTGATACATATAATTTATACATATGCTGGCGGGCTAACATCAGTTATGTGATGTTCTTCCACAATAGTTTGGGGTGGAACTTATGAGGTGCAAGCAGAGAGTGGAACAAACGCATCCCGATCAGGCGAAAGTGACACCAACATTCTTCCCCAGCCGCAAGTGCATCATAATCATCCAACGGTCTGTAATCTTTTACTTATTTTCATCTTCTTTGTAGACTGGTCACTGGTATATCTTGATGTCAGTTTGTTACCTGCATTTCCATATAGTTACTGTCATCCAGCGATATTTATCTCTCTTTTTTTCCTTTTTACAATTTATCTTCCACTACCTCTGTGTTTACTTGAGTTTTGGTGTGTGTGTGGAATAAATTACTGTGAAGTTCAAAACATCTCTCCCTCTCCTTAAGTTCTTTTCTTTTGTTTCCTTTTCCTGTTCTTGCTTCTGGTGTCCTTACCTAGAGGAAGGAGAGTGATAAAAAAATCTGGTTTCAGTGAAATTGCTCCATTCTTCTAAATTTAGTATTTTTCACCATTCCAAGTCACTACAACTCAGTAAATTACTAAGTGGCTCTGTTGTTGGTGAATATAGGTTGCACCTCATTGAAATTAAGTTTGTTTCGCTAAAAAAAAGAAGAAAGAAAAAGAGGGGAGAAAAGAGATGCATTATTTGGAGTGCACTTTAGCATTAAGCAATTCAGATGAAAAGATTACAAAAGCAAAATAACTTTCAAAATTAATCAATCACTTTTTTTTCTAGGCTTGTGTATCCTACCCTTTGACTGACACTTACTTTGGAAGGCTCGTGACTGCTTATGGATCAAATGCCATCGTAAGTAACCTTTACTACTTGTTATTTACCTACAAATATTATAAGATTGTTGTCTTGTGTCTTTTGTGTTTTCTTTTTTGATTCAAAATCCAAAATATAAGGTTACTGGAGTGAAAAAAGGTCAATTTAGGGCAGAGTATCTCTCTGACTCTGCTTGATGTTGCCAATGTCATTGTGACTTTAGTTGCTCACATTCTCACCTTTTCATGTTCGGATAATTGTTGCATTTTCCGTGTGAATATGTTTATATCATCCTAAGAGGAATAGTGAAGCTAAAACTGGTCACCTTTGATGCACTTCTCTTGCTTCTATAATAACCTGAAAATGATCAAGGTAGAGTAGGAGATAGCCATTTGGTGATTGAGTTCTAGTTTTTGTAGTTTATCAACTAATCAACTATCTATTTTTTGTTGAACATTTCAACTTATCAAGTATCTTTGGACACTCTTTTTTACTAATTTTGTCTTTGTTTTCTCACTAAACCTAGAGTTCCTGATACTATGAGATTCGTCAGCCTCTAACAAGCTGAAAGCAATTTAGACTGCATGGAATTATTGAAGTTACAATATTGTCTTACTGTATAATCACATCTAAAATACTAAGAGAAGTGCTATTTGGCACAATCCATTTTGTCACGAATTGGCACCACTGAAGACAAGAATCCAAAACCACCTAATTTTTCCTTCCAAAAAACATAACCACCTTTGACTTTTATTTTTTATTTTCTTCCGATAAATCTTGCCCATTTTTGTTCTATATTGATTTGATTTTGTTCCATAGTGCTCGATGTTCACCATCCTATAAATCATAGAAATGTAATTAGATAAAAAAAAATATAAATATTATCAAATAGATTTTTCATTAACAAAAACATAAATACATAACACATACATGCACCAGGCAATAATTGTTAAACAAAAACACTTAAATTTTTTTTTAAAAAAGTTAACTAAAACAAGTTTAAATAAAAGGACTTGACCCAATGTCCTTCGCACCAATATGCCTTGAACCAAAGACTCGACTGCATCTACCTACAGTTGCATAGTTCTAAGACATTGTTTCTTGTTCGACCGTCCATCGATTGAGTCCCCTTTCTTTATCCCTTGAGTTGAATCAACAATTCAATCAACGGTGACACTATAACCCTGGGGTTACCGCGACAGTTTTTTCATATAGGTCAAACATTTTTGTTAGGGGAGGTTAATCCATGAGAAGTATTATTTCAACCCAATGGCTACTTTTTCAAGAGATCACCCATTGAAACAACTCGCTCATCTCCTGTTTCATCGTCTCGCAAAACTCCCTTTTTAGAAAATGTAATTTCTTTACCCCCTCTAGAGAGGTGGTGAAGTTCAGTGACATTTGCTTGTTGATGGGTGATTGGTTATCCATACTCACACTTCTCTTTTAGTATTTATTAAAAGAGAAAAAAGATGATGTGAATGTTGAGGAAGAGAATTCGCGCTCTATTCATATTTATATACACATAAAATGGAAAAAAATCGCCCTACCTAAATTTATATATAAAAAAGCTTTTATTTAGTAGCAATTATAGTTATTCTAGTCTAATAGTAATGCGCTATATGTACGAAAGTGGGACTGTGTGCTCGAATCTAGACTATGATTTTTAAGTTTGGAAAGAAATTTTATTGAGAAATTAAATTAAATGAAATTTTAATAATTACTCAACGTTAATTGTTATTTAATGGAGAATATAATCTTACGTGACAACTCTTAAAAACTTGTTACGTTAAAAAAAATCAAACCAAAATGGGCGGAACTGGATTATTGGCTCTTCATCTTCATCAATAGTACTTGAGTACACCTTCTAACACTATTTGAAAATAGTTGATTTTTCTTTCACTCTTTTTAAAACAAATTAATTAATTAATGTAAGGTTATGTGTATATTATAGAGCTCGTTTGGACTGACTTTAAAAAAGTAACTTTTAGCTTGAAAATAAGAAGTCAAACTTAAATGACTTTTAAGTCGAGAAATAAAAAGTAGGGGGAGACCTACTTTTGGTATTTGACCTTGCCAAACACTTCCTAACTTATTTTAAGTCATTTTACACTTATCTTAAGTTATTTTTTATATTTGCCAAACACTTCCAAAAGTAAAAAGCTGATCTAAAAGTAGATTTGACCAACTGTTAAGTCAATCCGAATACCCTCTTAATTACAACAAGTTTAATTAAGTGTAATTAAATTCATTTTTCAACAGGTTTAGAAAAATACAAACATAATAAACACATCACCTTGCATTAATTAATTTGTTTTGAAAAGAGTGAAAGAAAACTCAACTCTTTTCAAATAGTATTAGTACGTGTACTCAAGTACTATTGGTGAAGTTGAAGAGCCAATAATCCAATTCTATTGGATTTTTTTGCCTAACAAGTTTTAGGAGTTGTCACGTAAGATTATATTTTCCATTAAATAAGCAATTAACATTAAGTAATTATTAAAGTTTTCTTTAATTTATTTCTTCTTAATAAAATTTCTTTCCAAACTTAAAAAATCATACATTAGATTTGAACATGCAACTCAGCGTTCGTAACATAGCGCATTACCATTAGACTAAAATAACTACATTTGCTACTAATTAAAAAACTTTTTTTATACATTTATTTAGCACGAATCTTTTTTCATTTTATTTGTTTATAAATATGAATAGAGCCTCTTTCTCAACATTCACAACATCTTTTTTCTCTTTCATAAATACTACTCCCTCCGTTTCACAAAGAATGACCTGGTTTGACTTGGCACGAAGTTTAAGTAAATAAAGAAGACTTTTGAATCTTGTGGTCCTAAATTAAAATCATGTCAAATGTACAAAATTGCCCTTAATCTTGTGGTTTTAAACATGCCACGTGAAAAGCAAAAAGTAAAATGTAACCAAAAAAGGAAAGAGGTTATTCTTTTTGAAACTGACTAAAAAGGAAAGGAGGTCATTCTTTGTGAAACGGAGGGAGTAATAGAGAAGTGTGAGTATGGAGAGATTATATTTCTAAAAAGGAAATTTTGCGAGACGATGAAACATGAAATGAGTGAGTTGCTTCGAAGGTTGATCTCTTGGAAAAGTAATCATTGGGTTGAAATGATGTTTCTCATGGATGAACCTCTCATAACAAAAATGTTTAACCTATATGAGAAGGTTGTCGTGGTAAACCCTCGAGGTTACAGTGCCATCCTTGATGGAGTTGTTGATTCAACTCAGGTGGTAAAGGAAAGGGGACTCGATCGATGGACAGTCAAACAAGAAACAATGCCAAAGAGCTTTGAACTGTAGGTGGATGCAGCAGAATCTTTGGTTCACACCACATTGGTGCGAAGGACCTTGGGTCAAGTCTTTTATTGAAACTTGTTTAACTTTGTTTTTTAAAAATGTAAGTGTTTTTGTTTAATATCTGGTGCATGGGTGTTACGTTTTTATTAATGAAAATTTGGTTGATGATATTTATGTCTTTTTTTTAATCTAATTACGTTTTTATGATTTATAGGATGGTGAACATCGAACATTACCGAACAAAATCAAATCAATATAGAACAAAAAAGAGCAAGATTTATATATTAGATGTAGGATTACTTGCTACATCAATATTCAAATCACTCCTACCACCATCTCGATTGCCTGTACCAATCTTTCTACCTCCACCCCTCGTACCTTGACTACTCTCACCCTCTTGAGATGCATCATAATAAGATGTATTCCAACGTCCACCACCTTTCCTAAATATGTTGTCACGAACTGATCTTTTTCTGATCATCTAAGGTCTTCCACGTGAACGGACTTTCCTCGGATTTCTGATGAATGTTATTACATCATCGTTCGAGTCTAGATCACCAACGGACAAACATGTCGTCATTCCAATTTGAATATGCATTGAAATGACCTTTCAAAACATTTTTGAAGTCCACATATTTAGCGTTGTCCAATACAACATCATAGTTCCTATCAAACCATTTCTTCTAGGAATTGTACTTTTTGTACTCGTCCATCATTGTTGGAAAGAATTTGCACAAGTGTGGACGAATTACATCTCTTTTCCATCGGCACAAAACATACCTATCGTGAAGATTTTTAATCTTTTGGTGAGATATAGTCTTCAAAATGTGGCAACACACTAACCTTCACTTCAAAGTTCGTGCAATTGCATTCAATATATTGGTTGTCTGGTCGATAACAAATTGATTTCCATGAAAATCACTCATTATTGAAAAATCTGTTACACTGTACTTCTCAACTCCCTCCACTGCATCAAAATCAACTTGTTTTTCTATTTCGCAATGGTACAACGTGTTTAAATGCTCCACTACGAAGGCATCATAAATATGTCGAGTGTAGTAAGTTTGAATAGGCATATCCCAATGAAACCCCTATCGAGTGGTGAATGTGTCTTTCGTGAGTCAACTTCTGCGTGCAGTTCCTTCTCATATTTGTATCGCAAGGCTATCTAATATTGCTCAACAAACTACTTTAGAAAGCTTCGTCCGTTGATATAGCCATCAAAGAATGCATGCATTGACTCACATCTTTGGGTGGACATCATGTCAGCCCAAACATAGCGCGTGAGAAAAACGGGGACCTATTTTTTCTTTTCCGAATATAGATTATGGAACCATTGTCTTTCTTCCAGCTCATATTTGGATGAATGCAACCCTTTTTCCCTCAAATTCGTTTATAGTGATGTTAAAAAATATTGATTTGAATTCGGCATTGACAACCTTAAAATCCAACACACCCTTTAGCCTTGCAGACAACTTTGTCTTGATGTGCCAAATGCAATACCTATGGATTGTGTCTGGCAGCACCTCTCTAATTGCTGCCTTGATACTCTCACATTGGTCTGTGAGGATAGCTGTTGTACGTGCATTGCCCATTGCCGCCAACCACGTTGAGAACACAAATTTGTATGTTTCGATATCCTCACTTGTGATCAAAGCGTAGCCCAAAAGAATGGTCTGTTTGTGCTGATTCACACTAATGAATGATGCAAATGGCATGCGCCATTAATTCACAAGGTAGGTGGTATTGAAACAAACAACTCACGAAACTCCCGATATGCATACTTGCAATGTGTGTGAACCCACACTACATTGCAAAGTCTTGCACTATTATTTGTGTTGATTAGATAAAAAAATTCATCGTCCTTCATTTGCGTATCAGAAAAGAACTTTTGTATTGTTGCAGCATCACTGGACAATGTCCTCATCTTCCGTTGTTGAAGAATGTAATTTCGATTGTCTTTGAGAGTGTACCCCACTCTATGAGGACCACCGTCATCAACTTCCAACAGTCTTATGCTTTTTGATGGTCTTATTCTTGCGATGTCATGAGCTTCGAGACTAGTGGCAACTAAAAAAATGTGACATAGAAGCTTCCAATTGATGATTGTGATCAGACACAATTGTTGTAACCCGAAATGAACCATCAGGGATCACAAAGGCATTAATTTTGGCTTGCAATCAACCCTTTTACTTGAATTCCTAGGGGTTGATTTTCTACTCTTAGCGCAAGCAAATGATAAATACCTAGTGTATTCACCACTTTTTTTGTGTGAACTCTTTTTAACAACACCAAAATCAGTCAGCCGACTATGTTCTTCATAAAATGTGAAAAGAGATTCAGCACTGCCAAATACCATAACTACAACGAGGCCTTCAATATATTGTTGGTCTGAAAAATTATCATCATGCATTGCATCTTCATCTTCAATCCACTCATCCTCAAATTCATATTCCTTTCCGCCTGAAACACTTAGAGATTCGTCTTGCTCCGGTTAATTCATCTCTTGATGAAAGCAAGTTGGAAGATCTTCGTCCTCATTGTTAAAATATGCGTCAGGGCCATCACCATAGCCACAATTTGAATGTTCATCATGTTCATTTTGGACAACAAACTATCATGGTCACTTAACCCCAATTATTATTCAATATTTGAGTTAATTGACTATAATCACTATTGGGATCATTTAAATATAATTATACAACTTCTATTTATAAATGGACGAACAAATGGATAAAAGACTTAAAATCAGAATAAAAGATAAAATAGGTAAAGGAGGCTAAAATCAGAATGAGAGATAAAATGGGTAAAGGAGAAAGTAAAGATATTTGAAGAAAATAAAAATAGAACGTAACTTAAAATATTGGGATAAGACACTAGTACCCCCCTAGACTATGACCGAAATCCCAGGGACACCTTAACTAAAGTAAGGTCCTATTACCCTCCTGAACTTATTTTTTTTGTAATTTTGAACACCTTTTTGGCCTACGTGGCCTCCAAATATTTCTCACACGCCTCACTTAAGTGGAGTCACGGAGTGTGCCACGTAAGACAAAAGGTGTACAAAATTACACAAAAAATGTGTTTAGGGGGGTAATAGGACCTTAGATTAGTTAAGGTGTGTCTCTGGAATTTCGGTCATAGTCTAGGGATACTTGTGCCTTATCCCTAAAATATTTTGCGAAATACAAAATAATCATAATTTATATAATTTAGGATAAAATAGTTAAGTTCAAGAAATAAGTTAGCTCATATGAGTTCGATTTAGAGAAGCAAATGAAATTAATTTTACATATGCTAAAGCTCAACTTGGATCCTAAGAGACTATAATCTCAAAACATTCAGTAAAATAGAAATTAGAAGAGTTTTCGTTCATGCATTTGTTTGATTTTTTAAAAATAAAAATTCTAATATACAAATTAAGAAAAATATTCTCATTTAACTTCTCGATACCTTTTTCTACTTTAATATTGTAGAAGTCTATAGAAAGTGTCAAATTGATAATACACAAAAAAAAGGAGTAAGAGCATTAGATTTTTTGAAATATTCATAAATTTATGGTTGGGCCCGGGCTTAGAATGTGCCAAATGGCAATAGAATGGAAAAATATTCTTTGAATCTTGTGATCTTAAATGTCATGTCATTCCCATAATATTCATTCATTGAATTTGGGTAAGATTAATAAGCTTACGACCACTGAACAAACTTCGTTGACGAACATAGTTTATGCGCCGCTAATGTAGCGGCTTGTCGAGCATTTGACAAACTCATACCATCCATTTCAAATAGGATTTGAGTAACTCTTGGGTAAAATATTATTAAACTAATAAGAGCTGTATAGTCTAACTTCATTCAAAAATGAAACTGGAATTTTTATAGAATCAAATTCGAAAATCATTTCTATTTTGATCATTTCTTAGATTCTGTTGAATTGTATCGAATTCAGGCCAAAGATTTATCATTTCTATGGGATTAAATCCCGAGTTATTGCGAAGTAAAAAATCGATGAGATTATGGAAGTAAATATGCTTGCATTTATTGCTACTGGTTTCGGGTACCAGAGGCAGACCCACATGGTAATGTGGGGGTGCACGTGCACCCGTTAACTTTGGGAAAAATCATGTATATATATGTATATCTATCTTGAGAAACTGACATAAACTAAATATAATTAATAGTGCCCCCATAAAAAGTATGAAATGGTGCTTTGTACCAGTGGTACAAGCTAATAGATCCAACCAGATGACCAGGGTTCAATCCCAGTCGAGGTCGAGCTCATCGCAAGGGGATTGCCTAGTGCAATTTACCTCTCTTGTGTGGTTTGCGGGCCATCATAGTGGAGTAAATTTACTCTGTGCGCAATTGAAGGGTAGCGGTTGAGTGTTCCCTTGTCATAAAAAAATGGAAATATTGGAAAAAACTGTTGGTGTTTTTTAAAAATGGGACAGCAAAAAGAATTGACTGAAATATCTCTCTATTTTTATTAAGCATAATAAGGCTTTAAATATCCAACTTGATAACATAATGCAGAAAATCTGTATAACAAAAATTCAAAAAAGGCTAAATAATCTCAACAATTAAAAGAACTTTAAAAAAAATTTAAAAATTCAAATTCATTCTAAAGCTAGGTAACTTATTATGTTAAAAAATGACTGTAGTAACTAAAAGCAAACTCAACAAAAACTTACTTAATATGGATAGAACAACATTCTCCTACTTAGAATCGAACTCATACTGGCAATCTACGATCTACCCAGCATTTCTTTTTTAAATAGACTTAAAAAGGAAAAGTAAGACACAAAATTGAGAGAGATGATGCACCAAAACAGATGAGAGTATCTTTCTTAAGCACAAGAAACCAAAACAAATCTCATCTGTGGAGAAACAAATGATGCACCAAAACAGGTCTCTTTGATGATGTCCAGCATCCTTTTACCATGTGAACTTTGTGATTTGCAAATCCTATCGAATGCAACACACAACTAACTTATGTCATCTCTTCCGAGCAACTAGCAGTTGTTTGTGCCAGTTATTCAATAGCAGAGTGTAGCAATTCATCCAGTCATCTTAATTACAAATGAAGATCTCTTCTTTTCATTTAATGCTTTGTGGAGATCCTTGATTTCAACTTAAATAAAAAACTAGAATTTGTTTCACTTGGAAATGCATTTGTTGCTGTTAATATGTAACTCTTTTAGATGTTGGCCTTACTAGATTTATCCTCAAATGGTTGGTGTCACCTCTACAAGAGTTGCACTTCCTCTTGAATGCACAGAGAGCTTGCCCATTTATGTGAATGCGAAACAATACAGTGCTATCCTCAAAAGGCGACAGGTCCGTGCCAAGCTAGAGGCTCAAAATAAGCTTGTCAAAGACAGAAAGGTACGTCCATCCAGTATAATACTCTTGCACTTGCTAACAATGAAATTGTGGTCTTATCCCATCTTTTGTATGACAGCCATATCTTCACGAGTCTCGACATCGTCACGCAATGAAGAGAGTTAGGGGTTCTGGAGGGCGCTTTTTGAACACAAAGAATATGCAGCAATCCAAGCCTTCATCTCCAAAGCACGATAGAAACATCTTTAAGCGTCAGGCAGGTGGCAACTTATCTAGTTCCATGGTTCAGCACTCAGAGAGTGGTAGTTGGGGGACTTCCACCCAATCTGGTTCTGATGTGACAAGTATCTTCAGTGGCGACAACATGTTCCAGCAACCAGAGTTTAGAGTCTCTGGCTTCCCTTTTCACATGCAGGAAGCTGAAGACTTCATGCATGTTGGAACCTGACAGCACACTTGTATTATCCATGGTGGCTGTGCCAATGCAGGCTGCATTACAAATGCATTCTTATTGGTGCACACAAATGGATAATCGGCAGTTCATCCTTGGCTATGTTACTCTTCCTTTTCCTGAATTGAAATCATTAACACTTTTTCCTAAAGCTTTGGTCGTGGTGTGGTATGGTTTATGGTTCATGGTTAATGAGAAAAGAGAAAAAGAGCGCAGGTTGGTGCTGCACATCATCAACAAGGGCAAGGAAAAGAGAAAATATATTGTTCTTAATCAGAAACAGTGGAGATTTAAGGCTGTATTCTCCTTTTCTTGGTCGAGCGTGTATGTATCATCTTGCACTTCTAAATCTGTACTTGTTACTGTCATTTGCATTTGTGGTTTTCATTTTACTGTGCTATGTATTGTCTCATTGTTAATATGTTTAACTCAGGCTTTGTGCAACAAGATGAACTTATTGAATCATTTTCATGCTTGGTACATAAACTTCTGAGATTATACAACATGCATTGCTCTAACTACACAGAATATGCTAGGCATTCCATAGAGAAAACATATACTTAAAGATGACTACATAATAATTTTTTTTGGATCTCACTTATTCTTCCCTTGTTTCTAACCCAAACTAGAATGCAATGATTAAATCACTGACCATCACATTTTCTAATGCATTTTGATACAAATTCTTCAACATTTTTATCAGATGTTCCACCTTCTTGAACAGCTTCCTTGGCCAAATCCTTCCATTTGAGTGCATTCTTCTTCATTTCTTTCCCTTCCTCTCCTTGTAACACTATCCTCACACATTCCTCAATTTCTTCTCTTCCAACAATCCCATTCTCATTAACTTTAACTCTCACCCCAACACTCCAAACATCTTGTACAAATTTTGCATTTGTTGTTTGATCAGTCCATTGTGGCATTACAACCATTGGCACTCCAAAAACCAATGCTTCAACGGTCGAATTCCATCCACCATGTGAGAAAAAACAACCAATTGCCTTATTAGATAACACTTGTAATTGTGGACTCCAATTTATTACTAATCCTTTCTCCGAATTTTCCTCGATGAATCTTTTGGGAGTTCTCGATTCTTGGGAAGTTTTAACCACCCACAAGAAGTAGCTATTAGTTGCTTTTAATCCCTCAGCAATTTCTTCCATTTGTTTGTCATCAAAAGTAGACATGCTACCAAAAGCTGCATAAACAACTGATCCTTCTGGCTTAGTATTTAGCCAGTTGATGCATGTTGAAGAATCCACGTGGAATAGATTGAGACCATACTCAATGTCATTTTCAACTCTATTGTCCATATAGAACGATGGTAACGTTGGTCCTATGGTGGACAATGGGCTGATTTTTGACATTGTGTCTGCTACCTGCAATAAATATATTAATGAAAAATAAAATTAACTTATCTACAGAGATGATAGTGATTTGTTTACATTGACTACTCCCTCCATTACTATTTACTTGCCAAATTTTGATTTGACACTCCTATAAAGAAAATAATATAGTGAGTTTACCATTTGCCCCTATTAATTGATAGGTTCCAAACATATTTACTTAATATATTGTTCAAAGATATTAACTCAATGTTAATAATTTAGGGTATAAAAGAAAAAAAAATTGTCCTTCATTGATTTGTTAAAAATAATAAGTAAAAACAGAAATTAAATTAAAAAATATTTGACAAGTAAATAGAGATTGAGGAAGTAGTATTAGTGTATTTTAGGTAATGTAAGGTCTCCAAAAGATCACATGTTGAGTTTAAGTGGTAGGCGAAATATTGGACTAGTTTAGGTATTTGGCTTACCAAATTTTATATTGTTATCATATAATAAAGGAAAAATTATCTACATACACAATTTATTTTATTATATTTTTTAGAATTTTCTATCATTTGAAAAAATTACAATTTTTTTTATGTTTTCCTATTTTTGGATACATTACTTTATGCAATGTATCAATCCGTACATCACTTTACACAATGCATCAGGAAGTAGGTGATGTATTGAGATGTTGAGTGATGTATCCGAAATCGAGACGCGATATATTGAGATGTTGAGGGATGTATCTGAAACCGAGACATCATGTGTCAGGACGTTTTGGGATGTATCTGAAACCGAGACGTGATGTGTCAGGACATTTTGGGATGTATCCGGATTTCACCAAATTTAAGAAATTTTTGTAATTTGGAAAATAATAGGTATAAGATGTAATTAGCTCTTAACAATATGAGATTTGTGTAAAATTTCTGCATCCACTAGGGGTGGAGCCAACCTTTTAATTACGAGTTCCATAGAATCCATGTTAATTTTAACTCAAACTGTATATTTATGTTAAGAAAATAAATAATTTATATAAATCTCATAGTGTTAAGAGCTAATTACATTATTTTTCTACTATTTTCAAAATTACAAAAAATCTCTTAAAATTTATAGATCCGGATACATAGGGAAGGGATGTACCCGAGAGGGGAGGAATGTATTAGAGAGGGAATATGACATCCAGATACATAAGGGAGAGAAGTATTCGAGAAGGGGATATGGGTGTATCAGCGAGAGGGGAGTAATGTATCCGCGGGATTTTCGATTTTTTTAAAAAAATAATTGAATTTTTTTGAAATTATGGTAAAATAAGACGTACATTTAAGTAATTTTTCTTAAGAAAAAAAAATCATCTAATTGGTATAAATCATGTATCAAAAACCTAGACAAAAATAATTATAATTCAAAACACATAAACTAATTAAAATCTGTCTCCTTTCTATAATACTGAAAATTTTCCTTTAAAAGGAGAAAAGGAGGGTGCATGTTCAAGTGAATTGAATTATGCTAAAATTCATTAAATAGACAAAAAAAAAAAAAAAAACCTTGTAAAGAGCTCTAGTTGCTAGGGGATTACCCATAAATAGTAAGTTTGTAACTAACCTCAGCTTCCAACTTGTAGAATGAGTTCACAAATACATAATCAGCTTTGTCCACATTTGTAAATTGATTCAACACCATTTCAAAATAGGCTGGATACGTTCCATGTACGTAAAAAAACGAAGGCATCTCTCGGAGTTCGAGCTCTGGTAATCCCGATATCTTCACCGGAGTCGAAGATATCGGTAACGTTAATTTACCATGATGAACATAATAGTAAATATAGTTCACCGCACATGCTTGAGTAAAAAAACAAGCCCCAATTAAACCATGTTTTTTAGCTACGTCTAAAGCCCATGGCACGAGCGCATCATACATGATGCAAGTAATAGGAAACTCCGATTTTTCATATTTCTTGATAAGATCCGCTAGGGATTTCGAGCCGATTTGCTCGAAACGTTCGAGGTAGGCGGCTACGCTATCAGCATCAGTGTAGCCACCTTTATTGAACCCATCAGAAACGGTGTCTATACCGACGATACCCGGATTTGGATGTGTTGAATTAGAAATGAAGTTTGTGATGGCAAAAGTGGTTTTTAGACCTTTGGAGACTAAACGCTTACAAAATTGAAGCATAGGGTTTATATGGCCTTGGCTTGGATAAGGAAGAGCCAAAATATGACCTCCATACTTTTTGTTTTTTGTTACCTCCATACTTTCTTCTTTGTTTCTCTTTGTGCTGATTAAGTTTTTCCTTTACTTGTCACTTGATCGAGGAAACGATATATATAGAATAAAAGAACTAAGGATAAAGAAAGATTATTCCCCCCCTTATTTTTGTCACATAGTTGGTCCCTCCATCTCATTTTTTATATATGGCACTCCCTGTCTCAACTTATGTGGCACTTTTCAGATTTTGAGATTTAAACAAGTTTATTTTTACCGTAAAATTTTCATATATCTTTTAATTATTTTGAATTGCTAATTATTATGACTTATAATACTTTTTATCATAATTTACAAACATATAAATTTCATTTTAAAAAAATTAAAGATTCCGCGCATAAATTTTCAATCAAACTTAAACTGTTTAACTCTCGAAAAATGAAAAGTGTCACATAAATTGGGACATGGGAAGTATAAATTATGAGAGTCAAAATTTTAAATGTTTATTATGAATTCAAATATGATTTTTAAATATAAAAGTTATATATATCAAAACTATGGAAACATTTTTGAACTTAGCTTAACTTATTAGTTTAATCCTCAAACTATTGACAGTCTTAAAAATATCTCTCTATTTGACTAATTAAATTAATTAGATACTCCTTTGATCTAGCACATGACATAGCACGTAGTCTTAAACTCTTGTAGCACTGATAAAAAATGATCTTTAGCGGCAATTAATTAACGATAATCTCTCAATTGCCGTTAAATATGTATTTTTAGCGGCAATTAACACTCTTTGTATATGTCCCTAAAGCCTTTAGCGACATTGGATCTAATGACACTTAGCTAATACCGGTAAAGACTTTAGCACTCTTTATTAATGTGTCTATTTATTGTCATCTAAAAGTTGTTTTTGTTGTAGTGTAGGAGCATCATGAGACTCTTAATTAAAAGTTGAGAGAAGTGTTGAAAATATCTCTAAACTTGGCGAACTTTTAGAGGTGTATTTCACTAATGTTAAAAGATCGGGGGTATATTTAAGTCTAGCTAGTCAAGTAAATGATGTTTTTAAAATTGTCAATAGTTTGATGATGAAACTAATAATTACATGGAGTTTAGAGTTGTTTTCAATACTTCTCTCTATTATTTTATTATAAGTCATAATAATTACTTTCTTCGTTTAAAAAATAATGAACTACTTTTGTTTGATCTGTTTTTTTTTATAAAAAAAATGACTACTTTTTTTGGCAACTTTAATATCAGTTTTCTACGTGTCATGTTTAAGACTACAAGATTCAAGTATATTTTTTTTTATATATTCGTCATAACTTTAATTTCGCACCATAAAATTAATTTTTTTTCTTTATTTTTTTAAACATCATGTCAAATTAAACTAAATCATTCTTTTTTTAAAGCGAGAAAATTATAACTTATCTAAAAGAAAAATATATAAAAAGATTGAGATAGAAAATTTGATTCTCAAAATTGAAAAAAATGTAAAGAACATAATTAGTCGATAAATGTTTTTAAACAACTTTTTTAGGATGATAATGTTGACCACAAATCTGGGGGAATGTCGTGTATAATTTTGTTTGCTCATAACGACGAAAAGTTACTTGGTCTACACGGATTATATAAAAAAAAACAATGAACTCCGTTGAGAATGGTGCAATAATAAAGAGATACTCAAAAAAAAGGAAAAAGCTCAAAAATATCCTTGAACTATCAGAAATAGCTCGCATATATTCTTAAACTATGTTCTGGCTCAAAAGTACCCTTCGGTTAAAGTATTGGGTCACATTTACCCTTACTATTAACATAGGTGTGTTGAGTGCCATGTGGACGCCACATGAACGCCACGTGGACACCACATAAGCACCAAACAACTTGTCTTGGTTAGAATGATTATAGTTGCCTTTGTGTTGACCCTGGGGAGAAACTATGGTTGACTGTAATTGTATTTACTCATAAGAATACTCTTGAGTGGATCTTCCTCAACTCTGTAGTTGTACTTGGTTAGATTATGCCTGTTCTGTAAAGGAATTGGTCAATTATAAAGTACAGAGAACGCTTCCTGTTGGAATATCTAAAGAGTAAAGAGTAAAGATCATACTGAAATGCGGATTGTGTAATGCTGAGAGAAATAGTTTTGTTTGTTATTTCCTTGTTGGCTACATTTCTAATTTAATCGAATTCCGATACTACGCATTACCTGATGATTTCTCTTCACAATATAAGATGAAACAACTCAAGTTTGACAGTGCAACTACACAAATTCGAAGGACGGAAAGAGAATTTACACCAACGGTTCACAATAGACCCACAAAAACAAGCAGAAGAAAAGAAAAGGTGATAAAAGAATTGATTGGTACATCAGATACTGGAAGAAAAAGGCAAAACATATGATGAACAACAATCCAGTTAAGAATTTTTCAGCCACCAAAGACTTCGGCTGTGTATTAACTCCATTCGATTATGTACGTTATTGTTTCACGGCCATAAGAGCAACCAAATGAACATGGTGATAGTCATATCCACTTTCTGTCACAATAAGATACAATGACATGAAAATCCATATCCATATTGAAACCTCACCACGAAATCAACCTTGAAATCCAATGGCATCCATGAGAGGAAATCTGTATAACCCTAGGGGAAATCGTATTAGAGAAAGGGGAAATCGTATGATGTATTAGAGAAATGAGAATGGGTGAAATTGTATCTCTTAAGAAAAATGAGGGCAAAATTAGTAATTAGGTCTTATGAGTCTATGTGGAGGTGAGAGTTGTTTGGTGCTTATGTGGCGTCCATGTGGTGTTCATGTGGCGTCCACATGGCACTTAACACACCTATGTTAATAGTAAGAGTAAATGTGACTCAATACTTTAACGGAAGGGTATTTTTGAGCCAGAATATAGTTTAAGGGTATATGTGAGCTATTTCTGATAGTTCAGGGATATTTTTGAGCCTTTTCCGTTAAAAAAAAACCATTTCATGAAGTGTTTATTCTAACCACCTCTCAATTTAAGTAATTTTTTAAAAAAGTATATGCCAAAAATAATGTTTTCTTAAATTTAATTTTTTGTTTTACTTTTTTTCAAAGTCCATTTCAGAAAATTATCTATTTTTCTTTATAACAACTCTTTAATTCTAAAATTTCTTCATGACGTATTTAAAATAACAAGATTCAAAAAAGTTTTCATTACCTTTATTAAACTCAATTCAAAATCAAACAAACTGTTGGGTTATGCCAACATCCTGCCTATGACAAGGCTCACGATGGGCTAGAGTAGCTCGAGTCGAAGTTATGATTGAACATGACGCTTACTTGGTGGACTTAACCAAGAAATAAAGTTACGCATTTGCTATCAGCTATAACTTTTGACATGATGGTATACACTTGATCCTAACACAAACAAATTAAAATAGAAAGAATAATAATTTTTATATTTACTAAAAATACAATTTTAAATTTAACATTTTACCCTAAATGAGAATTTATTGCCAAGAAATATCTATACAATTTGTAACCACATATTTCAAAAAATTTCATTTCATTCTTAAAACTTCATACATAATTGGAGGCATAATAGTTTGACATGGAGATCTTAGTTTCATTAATGACTGTATTACAAACCTAGGGGTAGATCTAGAATATGTCATCTGTGAGTAACCTTAATGAACCTAGCTAGTAGTTTTTATTTAGATATATACCTAGTTGGTTCCTATCCTACAAAGATCGTAAAATTTCTATATAATTAAATTATAATTTAAAAATATCAATATAAATATCGATAAGATAATATTACATGGTGCTAGATTACTATTTGTTATACAAATCCACAAATAAAGTAATATTTATAATATTTATTAAGTTTAACTTCGAGTAAAAATATAACTAGCTAAATAGAAATATAAATCATTTTTTTCAATAAAACACAAAAAATATGACAATATTTCAACAAGTGAAACATGAACTCTTGAAAAAAAAATTCATGCAACTTATGGCGTATATGTGCTAGGATCGTTGGGCCGACCTGACCTAACTTGTGATTTAATAGGATAAGACTTAGATTTTTGAAGCCCATTTAAGAAAAGAGTTTTTTAGCCCAGCCTAGGAGCTAAATAGAAATATAATTAAAAAATAAAAATAAAATAGAGTATTAAAAATAACATAAGTTCAAGCTCAAAGTCTATTTAAATTTCTAATTATTAAAATTTAGAATATCAAACGTGATGTATTTAGTATTTCTCTTACTAGCTACTGTATCATTAGAATAATCATTCAGCATTGGTAGACGTGTGTTCTAATCAAGTATAGAAGTTGCATCCATCATGAAAATATTCAAACACTTGTTGTTACTCGATGCTGACTGCATGATTTTTCTTAAGTTGATACTATTTTTGTGTGTACATTTAAATATTATACGTAGTTCTTAAATTTAATTATTTTTATAGTTTAACTAATTAATATTGCATACAAACTGTAAATGAAAATGCTAAAGACAACCTTGCCTCAACCTCATTCATATGTGCTTGATGAAACTGCCGTGTTGGTGTTGTATATGCCATAATTTCATGATTTTTTTTTTCAAAAGTTCATGTTTCACTGGTTGAAATATTTTCATATTTATTTGTGTTTTTTTTGAAAAAAATAGGTCAACATTTCTATTTAGCTAATTATATTTTTACTTGAAATCAAATTTAATAAGTATTATAAATATTATTTTATTTGTGGATTTGTATAACAAGTAGTAACACTAACACATGTAATATTGTTTTATTGAAATTTATGTTAATATTTTTAAATTATAATTTAAAAAAAGATAAATTGTATAAAATAGAAAACTATTAATTCAAATTAAATGTTATAACCACAGATTGATTTAATTGTAACCCGTAGCAAACAATTGTCATTCGCCTCTCTCCCCAGATTTCTCGCTCGAAACTCTCCATTTCTCGTTCGCCAGTCTCTCCCTCTCCTTCTCACTTTATACGAACACAAATGTATAAAATGCGTTTGTGTTTGTATAAAACGAGAGAAAACTGTATATACAAATACAAATACATATATTTTCGTCCTATACACTTATAATTATACAAATACAGATCTTCCTCTGCCGAGTTCTCTTTTCTCTTTCTCTCTTTCTCGCTTTATACAAACACATATTATACAAATTACAATGTATAATTTGTGTTGTATAAAGCGAGATATATATATGTATATAATGTTTTATTTCGATTCAAGTGTATACAAATTCAAATTTTATGCAGATATACAAACACATAAAATTGAATTGAGAGATTGCCTTCGAATTATACAAACGAGAGGCTACCAACGATTTATACAAATGAGAGGCTGTCAACAATTTATACAAATCTAATGCTCCATAGCAAACATAAAGTTTGCTATGGAGCGCAATTATACAAACTATAACTATAACATACAAATATGACTTTTATGTTTGCTAAACCTAAAATTTACTCCTTAAAAAATATAAAATAATATACTTTTAAAAATGTGGGCTGACCCGACAAGGGCCACAACCCATATACTGATGGGTTGGGATGGTTTCTAGCCCACCAAATTAGTGGATCAGCTCGGCCTGACCCGTCAAATTCCAAAACTTGTATGGGCTAATCCGGATGGAATGGTCAGCCAATATTGACAACTATAATTTCAATGTCTTGTCCTTTTATTTATGGTTTGAATTTTAACTAATAAAATAAAATAAAATAATTTCTTAAGAAAATATACAAAATTCATTACGCTATTTACTACTACTTATTATTATAACTTTTAAGCTCTAAAAAGATATTATCAAACACAATCCGTTTATCAAATAATAAAAGAAACATTTAAAAAAAATGAATTTAATCAAGTACAAACCTTTTCTTTTCAGTTATTAATTACTTTTCTACAAGTTATTTATTTATTTAGATAAAATACACTTATCTTGATAATCAATTTTATAAGTTTATCCAAACATGTTATACTTTGGAGATATCAATATTTTTGTCCTTGACTAGTAGCTTCTTCTCAATGCACACATAAGTCAAGCTTCATTTCTCTTTGTTTTGCAAGCAATAACAAGGAAACGTCATATTTTAATATAAAAAGATTAAAATCTTCTATGATTGACCTAAATTAATTATTAATAAATTAGAAGTTATCGGACAACTTTTAAATATATTTTCCAGGAATTAATCCCCAATTATTTTCTTACAAATTGTTGGACATTAAGAACTTCCAATCGTTAATTTGAGCCAAATGAGGTTTTAAATTATTTTGGTTGGATGTCAAATCATTTCCTTATCAAAATTGAAGACTAAATTTACAAAATTCCTATTGTTAAAGTTAGTCATTTACTCACCAAAATTGGAGACCAAATTTACAAATATGTCCCTAACTATGGTTAAAGTTAATCATTTCCTTACCAAAATTGAAAACTAATCAAAATCCATCCCTAAACTAAAGTTAAAGTTAAAAATTTTTTATCATAAAAAAATCCATATAGGGCTTATTTGATCCAAGCGCAAAGTTAAAGAGTTATATTTGATCTTTCTTAAGCGTGATTTTTTTGATTCTTGACCAATTTAAGGTGAAAAATGAGGTTGCTCCCTTGGTGAGTTAAAGTTGAGCAGATATTTTAGGTCTTAAATATCTCTATTATAGACCCTTTTGCTTATTTTTATCTGAGTTTCTCATTCTTATATCATTTTTTTTTTCATTTTTAATGTAAAAATATGAGAAATAAAAAATAAGTGTGAATGGAATAAAAGGAAAAAAGTAAGAAAAAAAAATTAAAATTAAATTTTCTTGGGTTCATATTGTAATTTATTTTTGTAACTGTGAAAAAAAATCAAGGCATCTACATTAGTTTTTACAAGAAGAAAAGTAATTTTTTTTTTTGATAGTTAAGATAATAAATTCAAATTAGCCGTTGAATTAAAGAAGAAAAAAAGATCATTTATATCATTGAATTTTGCGAGAAAGGTCAACTATACTCCTACATAAATTTTATTTTAATGAAGAAATTAAGATTAATTTTTCACTTCCATCCATTTAAAAATGATATATTTGAGTCAATTACATCACATAAAAATATACGTGAACCATTCTTTTAACAAGTGGTATATGAACTCTAAAATAACCAAGTTAAAAGAAATTTAATACTTTTTCCAAAAATTAAATAAAGCTAATGTGACTCAACTAATGGTCCCTTAGTTGTTTACCTTCAACTTCCTCTCTCTTTCTGTGAAAGTAGACAAGACTTGTTCAAAGTCTTCATTTTTCTTGTTATCTCAATAAGTTATAAATACATCATTTTTCTTGTTATCTCTCAACGTTGACTTAGCTCCAAAGGAGCCTCCAACTAATTAAAACTATAGTATATCTCATTTGCAAGGTTGTACTTGTAGGCGACAAAGCCAAAGATTGGAAGAAAGAAATTGAAGGAGATGGAAATTGAGAAGAGACTCTACGAAGCAGCAGCGGAAGGAGATGTAATTACTTTACAAGAATTACTTCAACTGGATGGTTTGATTCTTGATAGACTTACCTTAACTTGCTTTAATGAAACTCCTTTACACATAGCATCAATGAGGGGACACATTGAGTTTGTGAAGTTCATTCTGGCGCGAAATCCCCTGCTTGCTGCTGAACTGGATTTACGAAGATCCTCTGCACTTCATGTTGCTTCGATCAAAGGGTACGTAGAAATTGTTAAGGAGTTGTTGGTAGTGAATCCTGAAATGTGTCTGGCTGGTGATCGTGAAGGTAGAAATCCTCTACATCTTGCGGTAATCAAAGGTCGAGTTGAGGTTATTAAGGAACTGGTTCGAGCAAGCCATCTTGCAGCTCTGCAGACGACTGATCGCGGTGAGAACGTTCTACATTTGTGTGTGAAGCATAACTATCAGTTGGAGGCTCTGAATGTGCTGATGGAAATGATATCAGATGATAAATTGTTAAATGCTAGAGATGGAGATGGATATACCATTCTACATTTGGCTGTTGCTGATAAGCAAATTGAGGTGAGTTCTTGCCCTTTGCTGTACAAACTTACTAATTAATCTAGTATTCCATCACAAAAGTTGAGAAAGAAGAAAATTGATACGGGCAGATGGGTCAAATTTGATAAAAACCCACCCAAGTTTACTCGGATAAGCTTACTTTTGGTTTAGAGGTCAAAAATCTTATACTTATAACTTTTGACTTATTTTTGTTTTTTTTTGGCTTAAAGATAAAAGCTTTAAAACACTTTTTTATTTTATCTAAACACAATGTAAGTGTTAAAAAACTATTTTAGCTTAAAAACACTCTTAGACTCAAGATGGCTTGAAAATTCAAGTCATAATTCAAACCTTTCAAAAATGACTATACTAGAACCTATTCGGACTGGCTTATAGATTTTTGACTTATTTTTATCATTTTAATTTAAAATTGAGTAATTGTAACCACTTTTTAATTTATCCAAACACTTCAAAAATGCTTAAAAACTATTTTGACTTTAAAAATACTTAAAAGCTATTTTGACTTTAAAATACTTAAAATAAGCCCATCAAAACGGGCACTAAGCCCTCCTCTGTTATTTGCTTCTTAAGAAAACAAGAATGAATGATAATGTATTTTCTTAAATTATTAGTATGGGTGTACAAAATCAAACCAAATCGCAAACTGAGTCAACCCGAAAAAAAAATTCGACTAGTGATTTGGTTTGACTTGGTTTGGTATTGGGGAAAAAAGCCCGACTATATTTGGGTTGGTTTGGTTTTAACTAAAAAAACCCAACCCGAGACCAAACTAACCCAACATTATATATGTAATTTTAAAAATTTATTTTATACATAAAAATATTTACTTTGATATAATTTTAAAATATTTCTTATACTATTTCATAGTTTTTATCTTTTAATTTATTATTTCAAGTTTAAAACTTAGAATTTGGAATGGTCCAATAAAGATTATAGTTCATAGATGTTGATAATTATAATAAAACTTAAATCAAAATCAAATTAATACTAATGCAAAAAGAAAATCAATTCAACACTAAGAATGACAATAATATTGAATATTTGTTCAGTTTTACATTGGTTTAGACAATTAAAATACATAATCTAATTTTAATTTTCCTTAAATATTTAGTAATGTAACTAGTACTTATTAAACTTATTTTAGCATGATTTAGTACTTTTAAATTATGACTTTGCAATATTTATTTTATATGATGATTTCATTATTATTTTTTATTGAATGTTTTTGTGTCATCAGTACTACTCTCATATTTTGTGTTATTTTTTTAAGAAACACCTTAGATAATTGTATTTTGGTTGGACTAACGAAATCTTTGGAGCTCAAGTTAATTATATTGTTTTGTATGCAAACTTTACCGAAAAAATCCAAGGTTTATTAGTTTGGTTTGATTTATAAATTTAAAAATACGACACAATGGTTTGGTTTGGTATTTGAAAAATCCGAACCAACCCGAGGTTGAAAAACCCGAAAGAATCCGAATTTTATTAGTTTGGTTTGGTTTATAAATTTAAATTTTTTACACAAATGGTTTGGTTTGATATTTGAAAAACCCGAACCAACCCGGTCATGTACACTCCTAATTATTAGCTTGAGTTCATATAATTTACACTATTTTGACCCAATGACTTGATGGGTCATAACGGGTTGAACTTGTTAGATCAAGTCAATAAATAAGTTATAACCCATCCACTCTAAAGTCATAATCCATCCCCTCTAAACTTAGAGATGTTACTTGAAAATGGAGTTAATGCTTCATGTTAAAATTTGCAGACAGTTAAATATCTGCTAAAAAACAATAAGATTGAGGTCAACTTAAAGGACGACAATGGGAACACAACACTAGACATTTTAACACAAAGTCGAAGAGACATGAATGATCTGGAAATTGGAGATTGTCTCCGTGATGCTGGAGGTTTAAGAGCCAAGGACATGATTTCATCATCCTACACCCAAAATGTAGCCAAATGTTCTAATTCTCAAGTTGCTTTAGCCCACAAGCACGACATTTCAGGTGATTGGCTTTCGAGGAAACGTGATGCAATAATGGTAGTGGCATCGCTTATTGCAACTATGGCGTTTCAAGCAGGAATGAACCCTCCAGGAGGCGTCTGGCAAGACAATAAGGAAGTGCTAAATTCTCAAGTAAACTCCCTACAAATACCACACAAAGCAGGGGAAGCAGTAATGGCGTATAGTCATCCCAAATCATATCGATACTTTATCCGTGTCAACACAACAGCCTTTGTGACTTCTCTTAGCACAATACTACTGCTAATAAGTGGATTGCCCTTCAGGAAAAAGTTTTTTATGTGGGCTTTAATGGTTATTATGTGGTTGACAATAACCTCAATAGCACTCACTTATGGCATATCAATATACATTGTCACGCCTAAGAAGGACCGAGAACAACTTGGCCAGGTTATTGAAGTTGCTGTTACAGTATGGAGCTCTGTAATGGCATTACTTTTGCTTGGAAACACAATTCGTTTGGTCTATAAATGGATGATGAAAAAGAAGCAACAATCAAGAACATCCGAGACTAGAAAATCTGCAAATTTTGTTCATGTCAATGTTTGAGGATATTGCATTTAAACTGTGCAACTCTATGATGAAGTAATTTTAACTAGCTAGCCTATGTATTTTGGTAAGACCAAAGCTACACAAATCAGTCTATATGATTTTTGATCTTACCATTTCAGAAAGCTTTCGATTTTTATTTATTTATAAATAAGATCAACCACAATCTTCTCTTGCTTAATTGCAAGCACAAAATAGGGCCCTGTTCACAAACCAAAAAGAATTGATATAGATGAATTTGTTAAGAAGTCGTTTTGATTTTAAAACAGAAGAAGTGGACTCTATATGATAAAGCAGAAAATTGTACCGCACTTGCTTTAACCAAGATATAGCACATGCAGGGGCGGACCCACGTGGGTTCCAGGGATTTACCCGAATCCCCTCGGCAAAAAATTACATTGTATATATAAGGTAATTTTCTATATTTATGTGGATATATATATTTTGAACCCCCTCAATGACAAGGAGAAATAGATAGCCCAGTGGCAAGTTCCCTGAAAATTAAGCCTTATGTTGAGGGTTCGAATCCCTGCATTAGCGTTTTATTTTTCTCTTTTTCAGTTCCAGTATTTTTTATTTTTTTTAAGGTTTCAGTTTCGTTTTTGACGTTTTTTTTAGTTTTTTATTTTATAAAACATGCTAAAAGTGTGGTTTTAAACCCAAAAAAATCCAAGGGTCCACCACTAAAACTAAATACTACTACTTTCTTGAAATTTTGCTTTGTTGGCTTATATATACACGTTTGTACTTTTATTTTTCGAACCCCCTGAACAAAAATTCTGAATCTGCCACTGAGCACATGTACTAACAAATTTAGTGGATCCTTCAAACATAATAAAAATATGGTAAAATCTAGTGGTTTAGCTTTGATCAATTGGTTTCACTTTAAAGAGTAATTTTGCAATTTTTAGCTTTTGATTGCATATGTTGATTCAAAGATGGGGTGATTATATAGTGGAAATACGGAAGCTTCTGGAGGGAAATAGAACACGTTTCTGCTTAGACGTTATCCGTATTCTACACTCTCTAGAACATGGTTCAAATTGCTAGCAAGTATGGTGAAAAAAATTCTCCTAGGACCTTAGAAAATAAATAATTACTTCATCTTTTCTTTTAGATTGTTGTTTTCTCCAAGTTCTTATTATGACATGTTTTAAATGAGAAAAATAATCCTTAATATATGAGTTTAAATTAATTTGGTCCCTCATATAAGGTAGCTTATGGAAATGGTTGGTCCTTTATCTATGTAAATAACAAATATATTTGTTTTAACTCCCAAACAAGATCCCGAACGAGAACGATAAAGAAACGATGCACCTACCTATTGACACATCCATTCAATTGAGTTTGCCAGACTTCTAAATTACATGGCCACGCTTACAAAAATATTTAAAGAAAAAATAACCCATATCCTAATTAACAACAGCTCGAAATTTTATTTTTTTTACTTCTTCTAGATTTCTGATTTACTGAATTGAACACAAATACTAACAATTGCAAATTTCATTTCTCGTAAATAGTAGTAGTACATTATTATATCTCATATAAAAATATTCATCATAAAAAATGATAGCATTAAAACAAAGTCTATTCAACAATTTCATTTATAAAGAGTTCAGAATTCATGAATGAATATTGGCTCGCTCCAGAGTAAGAGTTACGGGGAAGCATTTTTTATTCTTTCGACTATTTTCTAGCAACAAAATATTATTATTTCTTAGTAAAATACGTTTGGAGAGGATTTAGATAGTAATACTGTTGAGAAACTGAATTGAACACTTGAACAGAATGAAGAAAATTCTAGAAGAAAACCATCTCAAAATATCTTCAACTAAGAGTGAATACAATGAATTGAATGAATAGAAAAACTAACTAATCTTCTACTTTGTATAGACTCTACAACTTAATCACATGGACAACTGGCAATTAGTTAAAGTATTAACAACTCACTAATCTAACAGATTTTCCTAACAGTTAGTTATAACTAACTTAAGTCGTCTAAGTAACAACTCCTTTCTCATTACTCCCCCTCAAGCTGGTGGGTGTGAATACATTCAAAACTCCCAGCTTGGAGACCAAATGTTCATGTTGTGCTCTTGCCAACCCCTTTGTCATAATGTTTGCTTGCTGATCTTGTGTCCTTAGGTATAGGGCCTGAATCAACCCCATTTGTATCTTTTCTCTGATGAAATGGCAGTCAATCTCAATATGTTTTGTTCTCTCGTGGTACACTGAATTTGCTGCTATCTGTAGGGCTGTTTTGCTATCACAGAAGAGCTTTACTGGCAGCTGTATTTCTTCCCCCAACTCTTTGTATAATGCAATGATCCAAACCAATTCTGATATAGTGGAAGCCATGCTTCTATATTCTGATTATGTTGAACTCCTTGATACAGTCGTTTGTTTCTTTGACTTCCATGAAATTAAAGACTCTCCATGCTTGATTAAGAACCCTGTTACTGATCTTCTTGTATTTTGCTGCTCATCAAAACTCTCATTGCAGGTTCTCTCTTTATGTATCTTACCACCTTGAGGCCTCCATGTGTGATTTCTTTGGACACTGCAAAAACTGACTTAATGTTTGTACTGCAAATCCAATATCAGGTCTGGTTAGCGTCAAATATAATAATCTTCCAATCAATCTTTGGTATGGACCTTTGTTTGTCAACACATGATCATTTGTAACATTCATGGCTTCATCTAGCAATGTGGCTGTTAACTTCAAGTTATTGTCCAGTGGTGTCCAAGATGGTTTAGCTCCAGTCAATCCCATCTCCTCTATCAATTCCAAAGCATACTTTCTTTGGTTCATTAGTATGCCTTTATCTGATCTACTGAACTCTATGCCAAGGAAATATCTTAAAATTCCAAGATCCTTAATCTTGAATCTAGCATGTAGCTCATGTTTGGTCTGCTCTATTAACACCAAATCACTACCAACTACCAACATATCATCTACATATACCAAAATCACTACAATTTGTGCATGATGTCTCTTAATGAATAATGAATGATCTAGGCTGCTCTGGTTAAAACCAAGATCAATCAATGCATTAGTCAGTTTAACATTCCATTGCCTACTTGCCTGTTTCAACCCATACAATGATTTTACTAGCCTACATACCATCCCTGAAGTCTCCTCCTGGCTAGAAAAACCTTCAGGCAAAGACATGTAAACTTCTTCATTCAAATCACCTTGTAAAAAAACATAATACACATCCATCTGATGTATATGCCAATGAGAGGCTACAACAATTGATAAAACACTTCTCACTGTGACCATCTTTACAACAGGTGAGGTATCTTGATAATCAAGGCCTTTCCTTTGATTGTATCCCTTTGCAACCAATCGTGCCTTATATCTTTCCACTGTACCATCAGCCTTAAATTTCACCTTATAAACCCATTTACAACCAATAGGTTTCTTGTGAGGAGGTAAGGGTACTATAAGCCATGTGTTATTTGCCTCAAGTGCTTGGATCTCTTCTTGCATAGGTGAAATCCACTTAGGATCGGAGCATGCTTCCTTATAGGATTGAGGCTCAGTGACACTAGAAAAAGCACAAAAATAGGACTGGTATTGTGATGAGAGATTAGCATAATGCAAACACTGAGATAAAGAATGAAATGATAATGTAGAAGCAACATTTGTACAAAATCAGTCATCCAAGTAGGCTGCTTCCTAGCTCTGTGCGACTGCCTCAGAGGTCTAGGTTCAATAACAGGATGCATATCAGGAATATCAATATCACCAGCCACAATATCAGGAATAATGTCTGGGATAGCAGGACCATCATCAGGTTGAGGAGGCATCTGTGGGTTGTTAATGTAAGTATCATCAAAAAAATCTGCAGATGTGTCTAGGAAAACAGTAGGAGAGGGTGATGGAGTCTGGAAAGGAAAATAGTCCTCTCTGAAACTAACATCCCTAAAAATGAAGAAGTTGTAAGTAAGTAGATTATACAACACACATCCCTTTGTAACCTCTGAATAACCCATATGTACTGCAGGAACAACTTTGGCCTCAAACTTATCACCAGGAGGTAAGCATTTAGCAAAGCATAAACAACCCATGGTTCTGAGGTGTGTTAAGGACCCTTTAACACCATGGAAAACCTCTAAAGGAGACTTGTTGTGGAGTGTTGTAGATGGCAACCTATTTATCATGTAAACAACCCTAAACACACAATGACCCCAGTATTTGATAGGTATAGAACCCTGGAATCTGATTGCCCTGGCTAGTTCTAGAATGTACCTGTGCTTTCTCTCTACCACCCCATTTTGTTGTGGGGTGTATACATATGATTTTTGATGTATGATACCAAGAGATGTGAACAGATCATGGCAATTAGAATTTACAAATTCAGTTCCATTATCTGATCGCAATACTTTGATTCTTTTTCCAAATTGTGTACTGACTAGCTGAAAGAAATTCCTTAATACTACGACCACATCACTTTTTAATTTTAGCAAGTATATCCAAGTCATACGAGAATGATCATCCACAATAGTCAGAAACATTTTATAACCATCAAAAGTGGAAACATGAAATGGTCCCCAAACATCCAAGTGCAACAAATCAAAAATACAAGAAGATCTATTCTCACTATTAGGAAAAGGTAATCTGGTTTGTCGAGCTAGTGGACATACATCACACTTGTCTAAAACCCTTTTGCATTCAGCAGAGTCAATATTAAACAAATGAGTCATAGTTCCTACAGAGGCATGACCCATCCTTTTGTGCCAAAGAAGGATGTCCATTTTATTCTTGGTAGCAACCATCCCTTTTAATGAGTAATCAGTACTATTCCTTTTGTGATTCATCAAGTAGAGTCCATCTTTTTCTTCACCAATCTCCAGTACCTTCCCACTTGAGAGGTCCTGGAACACACAATAGTCAGGGAAAAATTGAACTGAGCATTGAAGCTTCTTAGTTATTTTGGATACTGAAAGTAGATTATATCTGAAATCTGGAATGTATAAAACATTTTTCACAGATCTCCCATCCATTAAATCACAACTACCACTATGTGATACCTTTACAGTCCCTCAATTTGGCAAATATACTTGTTTATGATAAGCAGTAACAGGCTTCTTAAAATTTAACATCTCTTTGTGAGAGATCATGTGGTTGGATGCACCAGTGTCTATTATCCATTCCTTGTCACCATTACATGCATAAGAGGCAAATACTTTATCTATGATGGCACTCTCATACAGATGTGAAACAGAAATGTTACCTTCCATGTTGGCTGAGTCAGATAGTCTGCATATGTTTAAAGAGGAAGATTCTGGTACATCATCAGCCTTGTGCATTCCCATTCTGGACTGATTGTAGTGTGGTGAGTGGTCATATTGCTGCATCATCTGAGGATGTTGATGTGGAGGAATGTGGGATCCTGAGCACCTATTCCAATCAGCAGGAAAATTGTCAGCTCTAGAGTAGTTAATGGGACCTGGATCATTATGAAAATTCACATGAGCGGCTCGAGCCTGTGCTCCATCATTGTGTGGTCGACTTTCCTCGTCCCTCGCATTGTGTGCATGACTTCGACTCTCTCCTTCTTTTTCATAAGGACCATTTAGCTAACCAGTCTTCTTCTTGAACTTAAAATTGGAAGGATATCCAATCAACCGATAACAATTGGCTTTATTATGACCTGTCATCTTACAATGATCACACTGAGCATTCCAATCCCTCTTAAACTTGTTAGGAACTTGACGAGTAGTCATAAGAGCTGCAATTTCTAGATTTGCAACTGTGCTAGCTGAATTTGCTATGATTCGTTGGCTTTCTCTTTCAATCATCATTGAATAAGCCTGATTGACGGAAGAAAGAGGAATTAACATCAGGATCTGACTTCGAGCCTGCTCATAAGTTTCATTAAGACCCAGTAAAAACTGTAACAACTTGTGCTGCTTCATAAACTCAACAAAACCTCGCGAGTCCGTGCAATTACCACCAAGAATGTTAAATTAGGTCTTAGGCCTAACTCACACCCCAAAAGCTAGCTCAAAGGGAGGAGGATTGCTCAAGCCTTATAAGGAGTCCACCCATCTCATTAACCACCGATGTGGGACTTTTGCCATTCTTTAACACCCCACCTCACGCCCAATGCTTAGCATCTGGTGCGTGGGCAATTTTGATTTTGGGGCCCCTAACATCGGGTGAGACGAGCCCTACTCTGATACCATGTTGAGAAACTGAATTGAACATTTGAACAAAATGAAGAAAATTCTAGAAGAAAACCATCTCAAAATATCTTCAACTAAGAGTGAATACAATGAATTGAATGAATAGAAAAACTAACTAATCTTCTACTTTATATAGACTCTACAACTTAATCACATGGACAGCTGGCAATTAGTTAAAGTATTAACAACTCACTAATCTAACAGATTTTCCTAACAATTAGTTATAACTAACTTAAGTCGTCTAAGTAACAACTCCTTTCTCATTAAATACAATACACTAAACAAATAGTTTCTCCGTTTCTTTTTATATGTCAAACTTTTTCTCCGTTTCTTTTTATATGTCAAACTTTTTAATTTGAATTTGCATTAAGAAATTAAGTAACTTTACCCTTCTACCCATATTTTATGTTTTCTTTAAATCAATTTTATAATAAATTATGAATATGTTAGATTTCAAAAATTAAAATGCATTTGAATGACTATTTAAATTTTGAGTTTACTTTTGGAGACAAATTTTTTCACCAATTGATCCAAAAAGTTAAAAAATTAAATTTTTCCACCTCAATTTTTCTATATATTTTGTGTAAAAATGTTTTAATTTGTTTGTTGATATATTTTTTTTCAAAATCAAATATAAAGAATAGTAAATGGGAAAAGAATTACTTATAGATTTTCTAGGTTAATCAAAATATATATTTTCAAGATTAATTAACTATGATTCAATGATATAATGGAAAGAATATAATAATTTATGTATTAATTTTATAAAATGACAAGTAGCATGATCTAGCTATTTATAGAAAAGGATAGCTATGAAAAGGAATCGAGGGTGTGTACTATGATTATAAATCAGGTGTTGTGATACTGCTATAACTTCCAAGTAAGGAAATGAGACAAAAAAAAGTAATGAAAATTCAATTTAGTATCAAACAAGATAGACGCACTAACATAACAATTTTTGGTTAATCCTTCACACTTTGGATTGATAAAATATGGTAAATCTAGAGCAGCAATCACTTTATTAAATCAATGTTTAAACCATCAAAACAGAGAACCTCCATTCATAAAACAGAGTCCATAACTTCAAGCAACTTTCACCTCAATTGTTTTTGGTTTCGCAATTTCTGAGCAGTAACAGTCACAACTCCATCTTGACAAACATCAAAAATCGCATTCTCCGGCAGACTAAACTTCCTCATGAATTTCCCAACCCTTCCCTCCATCCTAATAAACTTTGCCCTCTTCCTTGCTCCGCTAATCAACATCACATTGTCTTCTTCCACATGCACTTTAAATTTCAACCCTGGCATATCCACAACGAATTAGGATACTCTTTGATGTCCACTGGTGTGGCAGCCATGGCTTTAGCATCACGAACATAGTTCCTTGATGGTGCATTGTCGGAATCTTCCATCATCTGCTGAAGAGTGGTGTGTTATCGATACCTTCACTTCTTGGATGTTGTGATTTCGTGTTTGAAATTGTTCAAATTTGACTTCCATTCTGATTACAGGAGATGTTGAGAGGTACATATATATTATATAACACAAGTGTGGAAATTTCTAGATGGGATGCAACTGTATAATAAGATTGTGGTTAAACGAATTTTGTATAGTAAGTATGACTCGCGAGTATCTAAGGTTGTGGTTTCCTAATATTTGGTGAGTAACATGGCTGTATGGAAGGTTTTAAGAGATGGTGGGACACCACTCGAATATAATTTAAAAGAGCTAGAGTCATGACTAAGAAAAATAGTGGGATGTAGTACAACCTTTAGAGAGATGCGAGAGCAAGAATATTTTATTTGATTGCAAAGACTAAAAATGTATCTTAGGTAGAAAATTGGATTCAAAGACGCGTGAATTCATTCGTTGTTGTGGCTATGGTAATAGTGTCATGAGTCCATCAAATTGGTTAAAAACTATGGGAAAAGACTTGAGAAAGAAGTGAACAGACATTAGCTCGAGTGTGATGATAAGTGCTTTGTTTTTTTTTTTTAGTTTAGTAATGAGTACAAGTGAATTTTTAGCGAAGGATATTGTAATATTGATGGAGATGCGATCAATGATAAGCGAAGATCCATGAATTCATAAAAATCTTCAAAGTACAAGCTAATGTTGATAGATAAGGGGATTGTGTTATATAGTTGAATTTACAATTCATGTTTTCATTGTAAGTCTACATTCGTGGTGATATATGTTGTCAAGGTATGAGTTGACAAGGTGAGAAATTATCAATTGTATCAGGTATTGAGTATTTGAAAGGACTTACACCCAGATTGAGTCGTAAAGTTTATTACAGTTGACTGTTAAGTACCTAAGAAAAGTTTCATTTAAAAGTGTTGGTTTATAATAAGGTAAATGGTCAGAGTATTTATGATGATTGTTAATATTGAGAGTATGATTCACTAACTATGCTCACGTGTGTTTTCACTTTTGTGGGTGGATCCTTGGTGGTGGATCAGGTGTACCGATCCTGCGATGTTCTCTTGGTTGAATGTAGGGATCATTGGGTCCAATTGTACTATTCTTAAGGGTAATCTACAATCACAATTACTAAATCTAGCATTTCGATAGTTTTTTAGGGGGTTTGTATGCTTGGACATATCCCTTGATAAGTATCTGATGTCTAAAGATCAAATTTTTATAACTTAAGCTCATGGGAATTTATGTTGTGGGATGAAGATGTTGTTAAGAACTATGATTGTTTGGGTATTATGAGTGTGTGTTGGTTGGTTCAGGTTCACTTCTAATTGTAGTGAGTTTGGATTTGGAATTTTATCATGCTTATGTGAGAAAGGATTTGTCCTGATGATTGTGTCAAGGTCCTTGATAACATATTGCAGACGTGTGTACGATCAACTTTGGTGGTTATTGGGAATCGCTTTTGTTGTTAGTTAAGCTTACATACAACCATATTTATCACTCGAGTATTGAGATGACTTCATTGAGGCAATGTATGAGAGGATGTGTAGGTATTTAATTGATTTGTTTGAGGCTGGAGATGTGAAACCCTTAGGGGGTTGATTTGGTGAAAGATGCTCAAGATAAGGTGAGAAGCATCCAAGCTAAGTTTCTAGCAGTCCAGAGTCGACATAAAAAGTATGCAGACCGTAAGGTAAGGGACATGACATTTCAAACTATTGAGCAAGTCCTTCTAAAAGTGTCACCCATGAAAGGGGTGATGCGATTCGACAAGAAGGGCAAGCTTAGTTCTCGATACGTTGGCCCATTTGAGATCCTTGACTGTGTAGGACTAGTGGCTTATAGATTGGCCTCATCCCCTAGCCTATGTGGAGTCCATCTGGTGTTCTATGTGTACATGTTGAAGAAGTATCATGAGGACCAAAGAGATAAAGTTCGTGGAAGTTTAATAAAAGTATTGTCCAGTTGAGGAATCTACTTGGGAAACCGAAAAGGACATGCGAGACAAGTATCCCCAGTTATTCGACGATTCAGATACTACTCTACTTTTGCCTTAGCCAGTTCTCCTAGTTTGTCACTCGGGGACGAGTGATGGGTAAATTGGTATCTATTGTAACGACATGTTCCCGCCATTATGGAAAAGCCAATGGAGAAAGAATTTGGGCCAGAAAACTTTTGAGTAGTGACTTGGAAATCTATAGCCTAGTCTAGATTTGGACAAAATCTGAGTAAGCTAAGGTCTAGGAAAATCTGGTAATGAATGGGGGACCTAATTATGAATTTTATCAAACGAGTGGATAGCCAAGACGTTAAGGAGCCTGTAAGGCTTTATGGAATTGAATTCAGGCGAGTAGAACTCCTGAAATGAATCTTAGCGTGAATGGGTAGTTTTAGAACGTCAAGGTTTGAAGGTGTGTTGCGAAATGGGAGTTAGGAACTCAAATTACGATTCTTTGTCTCCGTGCAAGCCACTAGAGCGGGATTATGCCGCTAGGGCGGGCTGGGTCCCGCTACGGCTGGACAGTCGCGACTTAAGTCGGGGAAAAACCTCAATTTCGTTATTTTTCTATAAACTTCATTCTTAAGGGTTAGGAGACGACCCAAGACGAGTTCATGACAGTTTTTCATGACTTTTGGTGCTAAAGGTAAGGATTTTACTACCCTAATCCGTTTTTCGATCCGTAGAACTTAGATTCATGGGTAATTATCGTTGGCGGATGGTTTTGGCCTGGAGCTAATGGCGGGAAAAATCCCTAGCTGCACTTTAGGATCATGGGTTGGTCTTTAGTTATTGAATTTGGTATAATTCGGGTAAATTAGACATTAATTATTGATCCTTGTGTTATATTAATTGTTTGTAGACCTAGAACAAGCGGAAAGAATTCGGAAAGGGAAGACTCAAGTGTCTTAGGAGGATTCAAGCTTGATTTCGAGGTAGATGATGATTTGATTTCGTATTTGTGTGATATATGTCGGTTAATTACTTCGTTGTATGCATGCATGTATGTGAATATGGAAATGTGAATTGAAGCTAATGCAAATGAATATGTATATGAATAATTACATGCCATGAAACTATTGCTTGATTGTATGACTATGAGCATTGTTGATTATGGGTGTGATTGTGATTGTGGTTGTGCTGACTGGATTGTGTGTCACATTTCGACACATATATTGGATCGGGTGTCACGTTTTGACATACTAACAGTTTGGGTATGGGTTCCATGAGAGAACTATTGTGATTGACGTGCTTATGTTTACTTGGCATTGATAATGGAAGATTGTATGTTGCTCCGAAATGATAATTGAACTGTATTTACTATATGTGTGCTTACTATGTTGTGATTGATCGTTGTATATTATGCTTATGGGAGTAGTCGCGTGATCCTACCAGTAAACTGTGGTTGTGTACTGATACTGCACTTGCTCTTTCTTTGTTGAGTACAAGGCATCTTCAGGCGACTACTGACATACCTCATTTAGGAGATCACTGATCGAGACCGAAATCAAAGGTAAGCCAGTTCTTCTAGGCTGCCATGAGTTCTCATTCTGTTTAGTCCAATTTTCTTTGGACTTAGACTAGTTCTTTAGATATTGTTATGTTTTTAGCTCTCGGGGTTGCACCCATTGTTCTTAGACTTGTCGTTATTAGTGTTTTGGTACATTGACTTTCAGTTTCTAAGGGTTGTTTTCGCAAATGTTTTGATAGTTGTTTTTGTTAAAACTTCAGAATTTATGAGAACTCTATATTTCTTTTGACATTTAAACCTGCTTTTATATCTTTAAATGTCTATCTTTTCGTTAAGTTGTGTAGTTGGGTTGCAGTAGTGGTTCTCCCACCGGAGGATTAGTGTGGTGCTAATCACGACGGTCTGGGTTGTGACAATATATCACCCTTACTAATCTTTTATTTTCTCTCGAAATTTAGTTTGAGTTGTTGTCTTAGTAGTTGCATTCCCTCTAATTCCCTCGAAAGAGGGAAGGGGCCTAAGCTTGTTTAGTTCCATCTCCTTGAGTTTCAATTGGAATTCTTTGCATGAGTGAGGGTTTAGGATAAAGTATAGCCTCCAAGAACCCTAACTGAAATAGAACTTGTCTAGTAAAGGTCTACAAAATTTCAATGTCTAAAAATGCCCCTTACTTCAAGGCTTATCGAAGTGTAGACTTGATGAAATTCAAAGACAAGACTTCAAGTACCCATAGAAATAGAGCTTCCATCTTTGTTGTTTTGTGGCTTCAGATTTGCAGATATGATTTGTGAGAGATGAGATGAAGGGCAGATTTGGTCCCACTTGTAGGGGTGTTCACATGTTGGTTTGGATCGATTATTGGTCAAAACCAAAATCAAACATACTTAATCGATATTTTAAAATTCTCAATGCCAAATCAAACCAATTATAATTTATATTTATCAATTTAGTTGTTATCGATTTTGATTTGATTTGGGTCGATTATTTGGTTATTAACCATACACAAAAGTAAAAGAAACGATTCATTCAAAATGAAAAAAAATGACAATAATTTATTCAGAACGAAAAATAGTTAGAACGACTCACATTACAGAACTTTCGATCACTAAATTTCTTGTGAAAAAACCTTTAAAATACACCATTTTGACACAGAAGGAAGACACAATGACATTTCTAGTCCCTCCAAGAATTGTTATAAACACTCATATACATGAAACCAATAATAAAAATGTTCCCGTCTTGGATAGTTTTGCTTTCATAAATAGATTAAAAACAAATTTTGATGAAAACATATATAGGATCTTTAAAATTATTTGTAAAAATAATATATTATGTATGTATAATAATTTGTTGGTTCGGTTTGACCATTTCTTTAATTTTTCGAACAAAATCAAATACTATCGATTTCTAAAAATCTAAAATCAAACCAAACCCAAATAAGGTTTATTTAATCTGTTTGATTATGTTTTTTTTATTTGGATCAATTTTTATCCAAACTCTAAACACCCCAACCCATTGGGAGTGCCGAATTTGTTCGGAACAATTTTTTGTAGTGCTGATAAGTAACTGGAATCAAAATAAATAAAAACAATTTTTTTTTTATTGATGCATCTTTGTGAGTACAGGAATTCCGTTCTTCTCTCCTAATATTTTTCATGATTCGAGGACTAAAAATATCGTAGTTTTTCAAATGTAGAATGATTTACACTTCCTTGAGATGTGTTTGATCTCCGAGAACGTCGGGTTGCTTCATCGTTTTAAGTTGATCTCCAAAAAGAACTTCGTTGACTACTTCTTCGAAGAACTATGTAGTTGATGTTGTAGCTTTCTTCGATGCTTGCAGAATGTCTCTCAGAAAATTATGTAACCCTCATACTTATAATTGTACGAGAGAGATAGTCCAACTGTGTATGAACTCTTTTGCCTTTTCTTAATTGATTCATGTAAGTCATCGAACTTATCACAAATACTATGTGATAAAGTTGCTTTTTGATTAGTTGTTGAACTTTGACCAAGATTGTCACATCATTTGAACACACGTGGCATCCTCTTGTTGATCTTGAACTTGATTGGGATGCCAAGTTACCTTCACATGTGACATGAGTTTGGGCCTCAAGATGAAATGAATTTTGAAATTAATAAAAATGACTTACTCATTTTTGCAGTCCAAATTAATTATTCAACTCAAATGAACGTGAATATAATCCAAATTTAATATGAATTCAATCCAATAAAATTTACATGTCTACCGTAATCATTTTCAAAAGAATTATTTTACTCAACACATTTAGTGTTTAATTTTATCTTTTAGAATAGTGAAAGGCTGACAGCTAATATTTGATCGAATAATTATTTTTTTACTGCGAACAAATATAATTGCATGATTAAAATGGACAAGAATACCCACCCCAATAGCGTGGAGAAAATTCATAATGTTGAAATTAAATAAAAATGAAATTATTTGGTAAATAATTTTTTTAAAATAACTATATTAGATTAACAATTATGTATAACAGCATAATTAGATAACTATATTTTCAGCAAAGATCCTACTTTTTAGCTATGTTTGTAATTGAAATGGCAAGAAAAGATAAATAAATTACTAAGGAAGCAACAGCATAGATCTGTCTTACCTCGTTTAACTTTTAAAAATAAAAATTTAAACTCGTCCTGCTCTGTCCTGTCCTATTTGACGCATTCTATCCTCATAATTCCAATGTATCTAGGGGTGACAATTTGACGGGTTTGGGTTAAATTTAGACAAGTCAAAATGGGTCAAAATCCAATCCAACTTAAAATTGTTTGAGTTAGAATAGGTTGGATCAAAACGGGTTAGATAGCGGGTCATAATCCAATCTGTCCAATTTTTACTAAGTTTTAATAGCTTTGTTTGTTATTTTATAAGCTAATACCTAATAAATTATTTTTTCTTTATTATAAGTATATATAACATATAAAAATTTTAAAAAAAGTTTTTTTAAAATAGGGTTAAGGCACAAGTACCCCCTACACTATGACCGAAATTTTAAAGACACACATTAACTAAACTAAGGTCCTATTACCCCGTTAAACTCATTTGTTTTGTAATTTTATACACCTTTTGGCTTACGCGGCACACTCCGTGACTCCACATAGTTGAGATATGTGGGAGATGTTTGGATGCCATGTAAGCAAAAAAGATGTACAAAATATTAAGAAAATGGGTTCGGGGAGGGGGAGAGGGAGGGGTAATAGAACCTTAGTTTAGTTATGGTGTGTCTTTGAGATTCAATCATAGTGTAAGGGGATACTTGTACCTTATCCCTTAAAAATATATTGACAAGATTTCTCAAAAATCAATTTAGATTACATATCAATCCAAATTTTCAATAGGTTGAAGTGAGCTGTTGAAATGTATTGAGGTAACAAATGAACGGATCAATAATCAACCCAAATTTAAATAAATTGTATTAAATTAGGCAAGTTGAATTTGATTTTACCACCTTTAGATAGACCCGACCAAGGTTTACTCTCAACTACCCAATTTCCCCCCTTATCCATCTCTCACCTACCATCTTCCTCCAATCACAAAATTCTAAAAGCATCTCCAAGCCCTTATCCATCTCTCACCTACCATCTTCCTCCAATCACAAAATTCTAAAAGCATCTCCAAGTCACCACCAAATTTTTGTTTAGACGTAGTCCGTCTTCTATACTCTTCTAAAACATGGTTCAAATTGCTACCAAGTCATGTATGTATGGTCCCAATATTCACACACACAAAAAAAGTCTCCTTGGGCCTTAGAAATTAAATAGTGACATCAATTACTCCCATCCTTTTAGGTTGCTGTTGTCTTTCTTTTTGAGTTCAAATTTGTTCGACATTATTGTTAAAAACGGCTTATTTTTAGAAAATATTTTAAAAAAAGAGTGCTTTTGAAAAAATAATAATTTGTGTTTGATTGATTAATTTGAAAAGTACTTTTCATAAGCAAATTGTGTTTGACTGATCGTTTTAAAAAAATGCTTTTGAGAGACAATTACGAAAAAAGACAACCATTAATGTACCTTTAATATTAAAATTATTTTATAGAGAGAACTTATTTTAAATATCTATTATAAAAAAATTAATTAAACTTTTATTTTATTAAATTAAAATGTACCTATTTAATTGTTCAATCAATATTATATCCTTTTTGGGAGGGTTAAAATCTTTAATTTTTATTTTTTTCTCTTTTTGCTAACCTTACAAAATATTGTTATTATCTTTTTTTGTTCTAATTCTGTAAAATAATATGTAAAATATAAAATAATAATATATAAACGTAAAATAAAATATAAAATTTATTATATCAAAATAAAAAAATTAAATTTAACCAAATTATGAGATATGTTAATTAATAAATAAGAGCTATATTGATAAATATGTATGTATGAACGGAATATTTTAGTCTTGAGAAAAATATTTTTTTGTTTCTACTTCTACTTTTTTTCAGAAGCAAGAAATTTTTAGTTTTTTTCCAACAACAGAAAAACTACTTATTTACTGAGTTGCCTAGTAATTTTTCAACAAAAATAATTTTTTTCCTCAAAACAGGTGTTTCCAGCCTCTCAACAAGCAATGTCAAACATGCTCGAATAAAATTGCTCTTGTACTCTCCCATTTTAGTTGATGTGTTATATTAATTCTCTTTCTCTAAGATGATGTTTTCTTTATTTGAAAAAGATAATTATAAATTTTCTATTTTGTTGTGAATGTATAGTACTTGTTATAGTCATGTAGATATTATGACATATTTTATGATCATTAATTTTGAAATATTTATAGTTATATAAATATTATGACATATTTAATATATAACATATATCATAAGAGTCTATTTTTTAAAATTTAAACATTGTGTCGATTTAAATTACATCAAAAAATAAAAAATAGAGGAAGTAATATCTATTAGTGGTGTAAAAATTAGTTAAAATATTACGGAAAAAACAACTACAAAGTATTGAATAAAAGTCATATTATCTAAGAATCTTTTACATCTGACGCGAATTATTAATTGAACATTTAAACCATTAATTATCTTAATTACCTATGTAAACTTAGTTATTTGGTGGACTTTACCGTTCAATCTCAATCAAAAAGTTTGAAGAGTTTGATTCTATGTTGTGACTGTTCCGCTTTCATTTTTTCAAAATCGGTTTTCTTTTTTTTTCCTTTTGGCGTTTTCTTTCTCATCCACCGCATTTTTAAAAAAAAAATACTCCCTCCGTTTATGTATCGGTCAGTTCGATTTTAGGTATTATCAGTTGAATTTATCGGTTTTTAATTTTTAAATATGCTAAATTAATAACTAGACCAATAAGATATTTGTTATCGATTTTTTGTCTTTAACGACTCGGTTTAATCAATAAGAAAATACTTTCAAAACAAATATATGATTTGTCCAATAATTTAATGCGATACATGCATATATCGAAACAAGCAAATCAGACTAAATTGCAACAATAAAGATTAAAGTAATACCAAAATCTAAAAGGTAAATGTAGAGGCTAGAGTTAAGTAGTGTTAATTGTATATGGTCTTTATAGTTATAGTCTAATATAATGATTATATTAATATTTTTTGTTTGATATTTATGTATGACTAAAAATTAAAATAGTAAATTACTATATCTTAATGGGTTATCTATTAACCCAATAACTCAATATTAAAAAATCAATATTGAACCGATAACCCAATAATTTTTTATAAAATAATTAAATAATTGTTAACCCAATAACAATAAATCAATAACACTTTTTCGGTTCGGATTATCGATCGATTCAATTTTTGCACACCCCTACTTTCGTTTCTATTATATGTCATCCTTACTAAAGTATGTATGTTTTTTAATATTTGTCATTTCACAAAACCAATGCATAAGTAACACTATTATTTCTATTTTATCCTTGAGAGTTATTAGCGTTGAAAGTATAAATTTAACAAACATAGGAAAACTAAATAATTAATTTATGTTCATTGGTCAATTAAATTAATTAAATAAAATAACTTATATTCATTTATTGAAAATTTGACTTCAAGAAATCACTAAATAAGGATATAATGATAATTTTATCTAGTTTTTTAAAGAGCATGAGATTTAAAATAATGACATATAAATAAAAATATAAATAAAAATGGAGAGAGTACATTTTAGACAAAATTAAGCAAATAGGTTAACAAATTGTATAGTACCAAAAATCGAACATCTAAAAACTGAAACAAATAGTTGGATGTCTCTACAGTTCAATTGGATTATGAGGAGATAAGTTACTGAATAAAATAATAGCTTATACAGAACAACAACAACAATATGAAATGATTAAAACTTCAATATAATTAGATCAAACAGACCCCAAAAAAAAAAACTGCAACGATTTGAAGATGGGGACACCAAAGGGATGTTCATGGTTTAATTTAGATAGGTTATTGGTTAAAATTAAAATCAAATTAATTTACTTGATTTTAAAATTTTTAAAATCAAATCATATCAAATGAAAAAATAATCATTGATTTGGTTATTGTCGGATTGATTCGGTTTAGTTCGATTTTTTTTATTTTTCAATTTGAAAGTAATAATTTTTTTAGGACGACACAGACACGTAGTACATGAACAATCCACAGGAAAGCTACTGATGATTCAATTAAGCAATACTAGAGTTATTATTATACGAACAAAATAATGCAATTAAGAGAAAATGTGACCATCTTATGTGAGGTAGGGTAGGTAAACACTAAAGTAATGAATTTTGATAGACTTGGATTTAGGGTGTAATAGTTTGGCTAAAATTTAAGTATTGGGTTTGAGAAAATAATAAAGTTAAAGACTTAAGTTAGTTAAAATTTAACAAAATATTTATATTTTATTTATAAATAATAATAAAATTTATATATCTAATTTCTCGGTTCAATTTAGTTATAGTAAAACCAAAATCAAATCAAATAGTGTTGGCTTTCAAAATTTTAAATCAAACCTAACCAAATATCGATTTGGTTCGAATTGCGGTTTGGTTTGATATTTTAACCATAACCATGAACAGCCCTAAGCACTGCTATGTTTCTGGGATTAAACATGCAATGTTGTGATCAGATATAGTCATGGCTTTAACCAGTGTATTAAGATGAGAATACACAATTAAATATATCATCATTTCTTAGACCATCTCTCTCGATAT
>JAJOOH010008206.1:0-68032 GCA_029582605.1 Solanum gracilifrons
GTTTGGCGAGCTTGGTCGAGCTCGCAAAACCACTTGATGGTTCACCTAACGTCCCTATTTCGTCTTTAAATTCATGCTATACTTGTTATTTTGGCTCTGTAACTTTCGGCGAGAATCTTGAGTCGTCGAAGCGATTTGGCGAATAACCGACCAGTTCGGCGAGTCTTCCTGTAGCTGATTTTCAATGCTTTTGTTCGAAGATTTTGTAACTTTCCCCCGAAGCTTTGTAGATATGGCTAGACCGAAAGTTGCTAGGAAAATCGTGCCACCCCGAAAGATTAGAGCACTGAATTTTTTAATGAATGAAGAGAGGTTGAATCTTCCAAATAAGGGCAAGCAAGAACACCCATCTAGAAATAAGAGCAATGGCCGAGATACCTCTTTTCCTTCATGGGCCCGGGGACTTTTCTCAGTTGTAAGGAGATTTTTGGCGGATACACCCGTGGCAATCCCTGATGAGTCTAGTGCTATTGTTCCTTTCACGGTCACTCCGGGTACTAAGACCTGAGACCAGACAAATGCACCAAGCATTGATGCCCAGACAGATGGACTGACTGCATAGACAGGATCCCCTATTTACCTCCCTCTTTGTCTTACTTTTATTTTGACTCGTGGATATTATATTTTTGTTTGCATTTGAGGACAAATGTTTTTATTTGTGGTGAGGTGAGGTGAGGCTCACCTTTTGTGTGATTTTTCTAATTCTGTTTTGTTTATATATTGGGATTTGAGCTTAAATTGTGTTAGACACTGCTTTTTGTGGATGTTTGAGCGTGTGGCTCCTCGTTTTTAATTGTAAATGATTTTTGACCCTTCCGGAAAAAAAAATTCACCTCTTGTATGTGTTGGTTGTGGTTGTCCTCTTGCAAATTTGAGTATCTATTTTGATCAATACCGATGACTTGAATAGTCCTCATAATCGAACAAAAATGGATGCGCGGCTACGACGAGGCCAATGGAAGTTGCATAGACAATATGTAAACTTTTTGCATCTCGTTGTGACTAGCCAATTATCGAATCGAGTCTCTTGTGATGAGCATTGCGAACTAGGGAAAGTGTGGAGTCTTTTTTGACTTTGGTGTCAATGTCTTGTGTGATGAGCTTACCGTGAACCATGCGTGATTACACCTAGAATTTTCCACGTTGGTCTGGTTGGCTAAGTGATGCAATTTCTTGAGATGATCTTAGGCAACTTTAAAGAGTGTGAACCAATTTGATATGTACCTCTTTTGTGGCCTACCTTGTGAGTGTGTGAACCTCTTTTGAGCACCATTTGAACCTTACCTTTTTCTTGGAAGAAACTTGGTAACATTGTAATCTTTCCTTATCCATTACCCACAATCATCGTGATCTGTGGTTTGTTTGAATAGCCAACTTAGGACAAAAGCCTAAGTTTGGGGGGTGGTGAAAAAAGAAGGCAAATCATGTAAATGCAAAGAAGTCCCTTGTGCCCATGTTTTGCGCAAAATGGAACCCCTCCATATAAAAAAAAAGGAAAAAGAAGAAAAGATTGAAAAAGAAAAAGAAAGAAAAAGTCATGAAATAAAGGCGTGGAAATACATAAAAAGAAATGGGGTTTCCAATGACTCATGGAAGATGAATAAGAGGTGACTTTTGAGCTTGAATGAAATAGATGAAGAGAAGGAAAGAAGGTGTTGTTCACATCACATTTCATGAGCATTTTCAACCTATAAGCTTAAATGACCATACCATTACACTCAGCCCCATTGCAGGCCTTGAAAAAGACATTTTTGCTTAAATGAGCTGAAGCAAAAGTCAATTGGAAAATAAGGGTAAACCTATAAGTGAAATCATGCATTTTGTTTATCTTTGTGAGTGTGAGTGTTGATCTTGATTTCAAAACTTTAAATTGTTGAACCATTGTGTGTGAACATGGAATCATTATTTGTGTGAGGGCATTTGATTTCCTTTGTTGAGCTTGAACTTGCATTTGAAGCAAGTATAGTTAGCTTGAGATTCCTTGATAATGGTGAGTCACAACTTGAATCTTTGAGTGCATAATTGATCCTTGCACAAGTAAGTTGAGACTTTTTGTGTGCATTCATGATTGAGTCTTGTGTAGCACTGTTTGAGACATTCTTTTTGAACTGTTGAACCTGAGTTTTACTTGAGGACAAGTAAAAGTTTAAGTTGGGGGTGTTTATGAGTCCACAAATTGGACTAATTTAGGACTTTATTTTTATCGATTTAGTGTCCTCAAATGCATATTTTTTCTCAATAATTGATGTAAATCCTTAAGTTTCAGGTATTTGAATTGAGAGACAAAGTATGGACGCTATCAAGAAAAAAAGGAACAAGGCGACTGAAAGAACAAAGAAACGAAGGCCTGAGGATCGCCTAATGCATTAGGTGAGTCGCCAAATTAGCTTAACCTAGCCAAAAGTTCTAGTGTGTTGAGTCCTGAAGGAAAATATCAAGTTGGTGATGAAAGTGAGCAGTCGACACGTCGCCGAACAGTTTCACGAAGCAATACCATATCGCCCAATGATTCAAACCGCTAAGATACTGAAGGCAGAAGCTGAAAGACGATGAACCAGACCAAAGAGTGGATCATCGAGTGCATCGGTGATCCTGACTAACTGCACGAGTGGTCCTTCGCAGCATAAATTTTTGAAAACTATAAATACCCATTTAAATATGTAGCTTATTATCAAGTTGTAGCAAATAATTACGGATTTTTAGAATATTTTCAGTTTGTGTTCTTAGAACTTTTGGAAGACATTGTTCTTGAGCTTGAAGGTTTTGAAGGTTTTCAACTCCAAGAAATTGGAAGCGGGTCTTGAAGAATCTTCATCCTTGACGTGTTTAAAGTCATTATTTATCGTACCCATCTGATGGAAGCACTTTTTGGTATCGATTTCCATCTATTTTTAATGTCTAGCTGAAACCCCAATTCTTAGGGTATGATTTTGTGAATATGGGTTAATTAATGTTGGGTATTGCTCATTGATAGTCTATTTGTTGTTTAAATGTGATTTTATTTAGTAGTTGTGTTTGAACTTAATGGGATTTTAGTTGCAAATACGATTTCATCTTCGTGTTTTTGGCTTGCTTGAGAGAGGTTTTAAAACCAAGACTACTAAATCGATAGCCTGTGGTTTTTGGGTCGTCGTTGGTTCAGCTCGAGAGAGTGAATCCTAGACCTTCTCCTACACATTCAGCTCGACAGAGTGAATGGGCTAAGGCTAAGGCTGTGCTTAATTGCTGCAACTCGGTGTTCGAGAGAAACCGATTTGATTCGAGGTAAATTGTTCGAGAGAAAGTATACCCCCACTAAAGTCTACCTTACTTTCAAATGTTCAGTGATTTACTATCAATAGCATTTACCCGACTGTTTATTTTATCCCATATTCCTATCACATCTCAAGAATCTCGTCTCCCTATTTTGCATCTTTATATTTTTGTTGTTTTTGTTTCTTAGTTGAATACAAACCCTCCATTGATAATTGACATTCGTATTACTTTTAGATTTAGTATGTTTTTATTCATAAATTTTTATAGCTATGATTGATTAGAACCAAATTATAATTTTCTATTTGATTCTCACCTACTAACCGCTCCCTGTGGGAACGATCCCAACATTTGGTTGGGTTATATTACTACTCGTGATCTTTGGCACTTAAACTGGAAGTAGTGTCCTGATACGTGAAGTCAGGTGTCCAGAAGGCATGAGCTACCTCTTTAGACTATAATGGAAGTTGAGTTATTCGATATTTAGGGAATAGATTTCATGGCGCCGTTTGTAAGCTCATTTGGTAACAAGTATATTTTGGTGGCTGTGGATTATGTTTTGAAATAGGTGGAAGTCGTTGCGCTGCCCAACAATGAAGGGAAGAGTGTTGTTCAATTCTTAAAGCGCTACATCTTTGCAATATTTGGCACCCCTCGGGCCATTATTAGTGATGGAGGTTCACATTTTTGCAACCGGTTATTTGCATCCGCGTTGAGTAAATATGAGGTGAAGCACAAAGTGGCAACGCCATATCATCCTCAAACGAGTGGCCAAGTTGAGGTTTCAAATTGGGAGATTAAGAGTATCTTTTCTAAGATCGTGAATGCAAATAGGACAGATTGGTCTCGAAAGCTAGAAGATGCTCTTTGGGCGTATCACACTGCTTAATAGACACCAATTGGTATGTCCACATACCACCTGGTTTTTGGGAAGTCATGTCACCTACCGATTGAACATGAATACAAAGCACTATGGGCGTTAAAGGCATTAAATCTTGATTAGGTAAACATTGGGAATGGGAGAGTAGATCAGCTGAATGAAATGGAAGAATTCAGGTTTAGATCTTATGAAAGTACAGCTCTCTACTAGGAGAAAATGAACAAATGGCACGACTCTAAAATCCTTTAGAGAGAATTTCGAGTCGAAGACTTTTTGTTGTTGTACGATTCTTGATTGAGACTCTTTTCGGGAAAGCTTAATTTGAAGTGGTCCGGATCATTTTAAAGTGACACGTGGGTTCATGAATGGGGGCATTGAAGTCAAAGGTAAGGAAGGTTTAGCCTTCAAGGTGAATGGACAACGCTTTAAGTTATATTTTGGGGAATGCCATGAGATTTCATTAATCAAATTGGTGTATTTGGAAGATGCTTGAAAGAATCTCTACGTCATGCCACGATGTTAAATAAGGCGCTTCTTGGGAGGTAACCCAAGAATTAGTGGTTTTGAATAATGTGTGCTGAATATGCAGGTAAGGGTGATTATGCGATGCCCGGAGCATTTCAGCGAACCGTCGAGAGGGCTTGGCGATCACGACTTTGATCACTTTTCTGGCATCAAAAGTGAGTTGAGATGCTAGTATATTTGGTGATGAATCTAGAGCACTCGGTGATGCACCGAAAAGAATGGGCGAGTCTGATTTTGTTGCCCTTTGCACAATCCTACAGGGTCGGAGTCCTGGAAATTTTGGCAAGATTTCTTGCGCATTAGGCGATGCGCCGATCCTGTTCGACGTACCTGATCTCAATCACCTTTCTATCCGACTCGGAGCGGTAGCAGTCTTGATATTTTAGTGAGTTGCATGCCCTTTGGCGGTCCGCCGACTGGTTCGGCGACCTCTGCAACCCCTCGCCTAAAGTCCACCTAGTGAAGAATCCTCCTAACCCTACTTTGATTCATTTAGTGCTAGTCCTTCTCGTTTTTATTTTATTTTATTTTTATTCTATTAATATTGTCATTTGTTTATTTTGTGTTGTGTTTGTTCTTTGATTACATTGATGACAATGTTGGTTGCTTTTGGTGGGGTGGTGGCTTCTTGTTCTCTTGAATTTTCAAGTATCAATTATGGTCAATACCGATGACTTGAATAATATTCCTAATTGAACGACATGAATGTGCGGCTACGATGAGGCTAACGAAGTTACATAGGAAATATGCAAACTTTTAGCATCTCATTGTGACTAGACGGTTGTCAAATGAGTCTCTTGTAATGAACATTGCACGCTAGCTAGAAAGTGTGTGGTCATGTTTGATCTTGGTATCAATGCTTTGTGTGGTGAGATTACTTTCAACATTGTGTTTGATGACACCTAGAATTTGCCCCATTGGTCTGGTTGATTAAGTGATGCTAACAATTAAAATGATCTTAGGCAAAAAAATTAAAGACTGAGCCAATTTGACAAAATACCTCTTTTGTGGCCACCGTTGTGAGAAGTTTGAATCCTGTTTTGGTACCCATTGAGCCTAGTCTTTTCTTGGAAGAAACTTGAACAATTCACTACAACATTTTAGGCCTACGGCCACACTAAATATGAATAACGCTTGTAAAGTGTTGCCTAAAATATTTTTGGGAACGCTTTCAAAATGTAGCCTAAATTTTTAACTTTTGGCGTCGATAATATTGGCAACACTTGTAAAGCGTACTCTTTAATGGTATAGGCTACACTTTATAAGCGTTGTCATAGTATGAAATAAATGGCAACAACTATTTACATATATGGCCACACTTTTAAAGTGTCCTATTTTTATAATTGTAAAAACAACACATTAAAAGTGTGGCCTAAAATTTTTCACTAAAATATTATATTTCCTCCAACATTTTCAACTCTCCCTCCCATTTTTATTGGCCAAAAGAAAATAATTAATAAAACATTAATAAAAACTTTTCTCTTTCTCTTCTTTCCTATCTGAACATACGCTTTACTCTCTTCTTTCCTAGAACATACGTTTTACTATTTGTCTGTAGAACAAGTTTTTCTCCAGAACTGAAGATCGAAGGGAGGAAGCTGAAGATCGAAGAGAGGAAGCTAAAGATTCTCTTCTCCAGAACCCAATTTTCTCAAAGAGATGAAGAGCTGAAGCTAAAGAACTGGGGATCAAAGAACTGAAGATCGAAGAACTGAAGAGACGAAGCTGAAGAACTGAAGAGCTGAGATTCCTTTCTATTCTTCTATTCCGATTTCGTCAAGCGTAAGTACCGATTTCGTACAACCGAGATTCCTTTTTATTCTCTACTAATCATATAGTACTAAAAACAGTCAATTGATTGAATTTTTGTTTTGTGTTTAGAAGGAATTGATTACTTTGGGTTCTTACAGCTGAAATTCCAAAGTAGGGGAAGAAAGTGCCAAAAATTTGAACGTCAAAGTTTGCCCTAGGCATATTGACCAGACGAGTTATTTTCTTTAGAGGTATAAGTAAATGAATGCAAAAATACTATTGTAAAAAGGGATAAACCTTGAAAAGATTGAAGAGAACTTCCGAACATACCGTGATGTATCTAATATGTATGAACTAGCTCCTCCCTACTGGGATGATACTCCTTTAATAAATTAGGAGCAAAGGTCCAATCAAAGAAACAATGGGAGATCAGAATTTTTTGTATATCATTTGGTCCTCTTTAGCTATGTAGACCCGTTTCTGATACTTGTGATAACTAGCTTAATTTGCCGATAGGGCTTTCTATTGGAGCTATATCTGATACTTAATGCTGAACCATGCTATAGATGTCTAAGTAGTTTGCATTGGAGCTTTTCCTACAGGCTACATGTGTACTAAAACCTAATATGTATCATCTCATTACACTATGTGTACTCATGTCAATTTATGCTTGCAGGTTGTCAGCGGTATTAATAAGGGTAGTTGCGGTTATCACATGTAAGTAAAACTTCTATATGTAGCCTTTAGATCCTTCTATATGAAGTTGTCAATTATTACCTCTTGTTCTGATTTGCAGTAATTCTTAATTCAGCTATTAGTACCAATTCAATAACATCTCAGCAGACTGGCGGTTTTGTATTATAGTAAAACAAGGGGCTACTTAATGTTAATGGATCCATTTTGGTGATGCAGTGTCTATCTTTGTTTTCCTTAATATTATAAATTTTGAATTACACTATTCAACTCTGTAGTGTTCAAGACTATAGTAATGCGAAGAAGCCACAAGTATAACTCTGTAAGCTCAGCTACACAAAGCATTAGTCTCTAAAATCCTATAAATCGTAAGCTCAGCTACACAAAAGTATAGCCAAATAAAATCCTATAATCCTATAACTCTGTCTTCGTAGTGTTAAAGTCTAACATACTCACAAGTATAGCCAAATAATCCTATAACTCCGTAAGCTCAGCTACACAAATCATTACAGTCTCTAAAATCTTAATTCTTGCAAATGTATGCCTAACATACTAACAAGTATATATAAATAATCATGTAAGATTAGCTCCTCAAAGCATTGCACTCCCTACAAAGTGATTCTTCAGAATGTATATAGCAGACAAGTACACATGCCATGCAGTCTAATATGGTATATCCACTCCAGTGGAACTCTTCCAACTCAATCTTAAGTATCTTAAAAGCAGACTTAAGATTATTTTCTCACACTACCCAGAAGTATAGTTGTGAGACTTACATGTCTACAGTAGAGTTTCTTGGCGTTGTTGGAGTTGAGTTTCCTCTTTTTCCATGCTTTGTTTGGTGCGACTACTATCCTGATTTACATGTCTGCATTAGAGTATCTTTGGATATTTATCTTGCTGCCCATATTCTTTGGCCTGAGGTTGACTTGGAGTTGGATATTTGTTTGTTGATGTATTTCCTTTATTGATGTATCAAATTGTGAAGATGGTTTTCTTGTTCTTCTTGTATGTTGGTTTGTTCCTGCACAATAAGATTATTATATTTATTATGAGTAGAAAGAGTAGAGTTAAGTGTCTTACCTGACTGTGCCTTAGGCTGATATTATTGGTCTTGTCATGTCTTCTCTTGTGGTGAACCAGTTCCTCCCATAGTGTGGTGGTTCTGCCTGTAGTTCTTCTTTTTTTGAACCTGCAACTGCTCATATGATATCTCATTTGCCTTCTTCTGATTCGGTTGCTGATTTGTGTGTGTAGTTGTGGCTCCAGCCGGTAGTCCTTGCCTGGTAGTGATAATAGGAGTCGCAAGGTCAATAGGAATATCATTTTTAGTCTCATTACTAAAGTGAGAATAAAGAAGCCTTATTTCAACATTATAATGATGACTAATAATTTGCAAAGATCATATAACTTGGGGGGTGGGGATTATTAGTAGTGTGGTGAGACAAATGTAGGCATATCTCTTGGTAATGGGTTGGTAGATTTTTAAATATATTTGGTTACAGGAAGTGCACTCGTGAGCTTAAGTCACTACAATTTCTGTGCATAAATAGTCGAACCTGCAAATTGGGAATAACATTCACGGCTAAAGTTGCACAGTCCAATACCACTGGACTATCTTTTCTCTTTGATTTAGGTGATTCAAAATTAGTATATATAAAGAAATATTGAAAATCCACCCTATATATATGGTAATTTTCTACCAGAAAGGGTTCAGTGAACCCCACAGTACTCACGTAGGTCTGCCCCTGCTCTTGATGTCTCTGAGTTCTATTCAAGTTTTATGTGCGTACGTAGTTGGAAATTTGAGAAAACCTAAAGAGACATGAACAACAACATCTCAATTTGCAGAGTGCTTATTTGAGCATGAAGCAAGGCTATTGTTTTATGTAACTGAGTGTTAATTTCCCATGTTGATTTACGGTTTTCAGATTGCAAGTGAATAATCAGAGTTGGTTTTGCAGACTCTTTAGACTCTACACTTATTTGATTACTTCCATTCCTAGAGCCCTTTAGTTACTATCATCAGGAAAATACTAAAATATTAAGTCAGAGAATCTATGAAAAGATACAAATAGGCTAAAGGTGCAATTTTCATGATTCGTTGAAGAACTTTGACAACCAATTTTCATGATTCGGAAAGTCTGCTTCCTTTTGGTATTAAATTTTGTCTCAAATGGTTTATGTTTACCTAAAATGACTAAAGTTTCTTCTTGTATTTAAGCCTTACTTGTTTTCCATTTGAAGTGTTTTATTAATTGGTTGTTTAAGCCCATAGGACTCTATTGTTTTGAGTGATAAATTCCTTCCATAATGCATAAAATGAGTTGTGTGACAGTCATTTAGAATTTATTTTGCCATTTCAAGTTAAATTTCTGGTTTACGTTGCTCTTTGTGAGTCATTGTAATGAGATTATTTGGTATTCTCATATTGAAATCTGCTTGCTCTTGCTATAAACAGTGAGTTCTTTATCATATAAAGAGATAAAGAGAATCTCAGTTATGATATTTGTTATTCTAATGAGCTGCAAATGATTGTTGATTAATTTTATTTGCCTGGTTGTCTGCAAATGTCCAGTTTTCTTCATGTAAAGAGAATCTTTGTTATGATAATTGTTTGTTTCTGAATACATCTTTGTTAAAGTATTGGCCTGAGCTAATTCAATGGCATGTAATTGCTTAAATTGTTAATATGTTATGGTCTTATGGAGAAAAAAATTGATTTCAGAGTTCAGACAATATTTAGAGTAAGATCCCCACTATAATATTTACCTGGAGATAACCTATTGTGCCTATGATCCCACTTGTGCTGAATTGATTTACATCGGCATTTTGACCCGAGGCAGACATGAACTCTGCCAAAGTCACTAACAAGAGCAGTTAGATCATTGTCCAATAGAGCATTGTTTGGCTTAGGATCACAGTAAACTATAGATGTATGGAATTGACTGTGAAGATAATGCAATGCTAAAGCCACATCTATTGTAATGTTTAATCTATGTAAGATGCTCAATCTCTTCTACAACATATGTCCCTCCTTCGGTTGTAACCACTCTTGTAGGCTCCCATTTTCCATAAATGGATAAATAAGATCTTTGAAATCATTGCCATTAAAATCAACACTTGAGCAAACTGTTGAGATCTTCACCAGGTTCCGGTGCATTATGTTCCTCAAGGCTTCACATGCAGCCAAAAAGCTTTTCGAAGCACCCTTTTTTTCAAGTTTTAGTACCTTTACTGTAATAATTTACACATGTATAATATGTAAATGAATGTTCAACTTGCACAGAAGTATCTTTCAATGAACTGCTAGAATCTGGAATCTGCAATTTGCAATCTACAGATTTGTTGTTCTTTATAACTGCTGCAATCTGCAATCTGATTTGTTCTTCTATAACTATTGCAATGTGGAACTTCATGCCTCTTCTATAACTGTTGCAATCTTATTTGTTTAGTGAAATGGAGGTGATCAAATTTGAAGGGTCTCCGCAAGTCAATTTGATCCCATTGAAGTGGATGATGAAGAGTTTTTGAACTATTGTAAAAGTTTGAATACATTATATTTGATTTTGTGAAATATATTCATTGCTAGAATATATTGAACTATTGTAAGAGTACTTTTTGAACTATTGTGTACACATATTTAGAATATTGCTTTATAATTATGTGTATGTACACAAGACATACTATATATCTTTTGAAGTTTATGGAAAATCTATAAATTTGAATTACATATTAGCTAATTTAATGCTTGAGAATATATATTGCAAAATAATACTAGTGCTTCTAATTAGAAATTGTGGCATATAAATATTATATAGCCAAAATAATATTACCACACTTAAAAGTGTAGCCATAGGACTATAAATGGTGGTATGCACATGAGAAAGGACTACACTTCAAAGTGTTGTCATACATAAGATAGAAAAGGCAACACTTAATAATCGTGGGAAATATGAAATCAAAGGCCACACTTGAAAGTGTAGCTGATAAGGCAACACTTTTAAGCATAGCTGCAAAGCGTGGCCTTTTGCCTTTTAGGCTACGCTTGAAAGTGTAACTGTTAAGGCAACACTATTTTAAGTGTGGCCTTTTTGCCTTTCAGGCTACGCTTTTAAGTGTAGCTGATAAGGCAACACTTGAAAAGTGTTGCCTAAATTCTAAGGTTATGCTCCTTTCGGCCACCCTTGGAAAAGTGTGGCTTAAAGTCAAAAAGTGTGGCCTTTTATCAAAGGCCACATTTTTTCATAGTTTAGACCACACTTTTCTAGGGTGGTTGTAGGCCTAAAATGTTGTGGTGATTGTGACCTTTCTTTATCCCTCCACCCATAACTTTCATGAAGTTGGTTTGCTTGCATAGCCAACTTAGGCCAAAAGCCTATGTTGGGGGTGTGATGAAAGAGAAGGAAAGTCAAGAAGCGTGAAAAATTCCCACTTGTTTCAGATTGTTTTGAAAAAGATTGAACTCCTGATTAATAACATTTCAAAGACACTTCATCCAATTCTAACACTTCATCCAATTCTCACTTGATTTCGGATTGTTTTGAAAAAGATGGAACTCCTGATTTCTCTCGAACATCAACAAGCTTTGTCACAGGTCATGCATGAGAACCAATCGACTTACCCTAAGACAGACCTTCAAACCCCTGCTACCACTAAATCTCAACAGGAAAAACAGGTTGATCAACGCACTATTGATCCTCACCAAGACTAGAATAATACTCAAGATAGAAATCAGCAGGTTGAAAACAAAAAAAGGGAATGATAAACAACACAAAGGGGCCATGGCCAAAGACATGGGGAACAAGGCTAGTACTAGCAGACAAGAGAAAACTCCCAAAAGTAAAAAGAAACCAAGTAAGAAAAGGAGAGCTGCAAACAAGAAGAAATAGTCTGAAATGCAAGAACAGGTCTACAATGACAATGGCCAGGATACTATTCAAGTTGCAGGGGCAAGTTCATGCAAAAATCAATATAATACCCCTCCATAAGGTAAACCCCCTGATCAGACACAGCAGAAAAAAACAGGCAGAACGCAATTATAGATGAATATGATGTTGAGAATTCTGAAGATGAAATGGATATAGATAACCATCCCATTAATGTTCAGGCTGATGATGATGAAGTCTGTGAATTATTAATCAAAGCATTTAGCCCAAACAATGACAGTGAACTGGAAAAGGAACTTCAACAAGTTACCAGTAAGCAAGGCCTTTCCCCCAGAGGCATACACCTGGAAAGACTTCCCCTAAAGAAGGCTCTTTCTACTATTAATGCCACCTCAGGCAGACCAAATACAAGGCTTTTTACCTCCAGATCATCTCAACGATAAGTACAATCATTTGGAATGCAAGAGGAATCAATACCCAAGGTGTTATTGAAAGACACAAAAACCTCAAAAGTATCCATCACTTGTCCATGATTGTTATCTTGGAGCCTTTTTCAGACAGCATTCATATAAACATGTTTAAAAGTATGGTTGCCATGGATTATGCTACTAGCAACACTAATGGGAAGATTTGGCTATTCTGGACAAATGACATTTCCTGTAAGGTCTTAGAGGCAGATAAGCAGCAAGTTACTTGTGAACTCAGCCATGTGGAAGCTCTGGATACCTATATTAACACTTTTGTCTATGCCAAGTGTAAAGACTATCTCAGAAGACCTTTATGGGAAAGGATGTTACACTTTGTTGATACTAACAATATCATCCCTTGGTGCACAATTGGAAATTTTAATGTAATTATAGATTTAGATGAAAAGCTTGGTGGAATCCCGTACAATATGAGAAAAAACTTGGAATTCATAGGAGTGATTGAAGCTTGTGGACTCATGGACTTGGGGTTCAATGGACCTAAATTCACTTGGTCTAACCAAAGGGGCATCAATTTTAGAATTTGGAAAAGGTTGGATAGGGCCATGGTTAATGATAAGTGGTTGCAACACAGTCCTCACACTAGCATCACCCATCTTCCCTCTGTGGGCTCAGATCATTGTCCTCTTCTTATAGAGATGAATACCAGACCTGAAAATCATATCAAATACTTCAAATTCCTCAATTTTTGGGCAGATCAACCCTCTTTTTTAACTACTGTAACAGACTGCTGGAACAGGCAAATAGAAGGGAACCCATGTAGATTTTCCATCAGAAGATGAAAAGGGTGGCCTCTACTCTTAGCACTTGGTCTAAAATGCAGTTTAGTGATATATATGCTACAGTCAGAGACTATGAGGAGAGAGTTAAAGTTGCAGAAGAGAAGATTATTCATGACAACACAGAGGAAAACAGAACTGCACTCCATGGGATTAATGTAGAGTATATCAGATTCATGAAGTTTGAAGATTCTATTCTCAGACAAAAATCACAACTTCAATGTTTCAAATAAGGAGATGGTAACACTAAATATTTTCATGCCTTTATAAGAGGAAGAAGAAGAAAGCTATTTATTCAAATAATCCTCAATGACAAGGATGAATGGATACATGGTGATGAGCACATTGCTGAAGCTGCATGTGAGCACTTTCAGAACTTTTTCACAGGAGAGGATAAGGTCATTGATGAAGTTCCGATGAATTGCATTCCAATGATGGTTACTCCAGAACACAATGACAGATTAAAGGACATACCAACTATTGATGAGCTGAAAGAAGTAGTCTTCGCCATGAATCCAAACTCTGCTGCAGGACCTGATGGGGTGAATGGCTGTTTCTCTTAGAAATGCTGGAGCATTATTAAGAATGATCTTTTGGCAGTCATTCAGGCTTTCTTCATTGGCCAAATACTACCAAAATATTTTTCTCATGCTTTCCTTGTTCTGCTCCCTAAAGTGAAAATCCCCAATAAACCTTCTGAGTTTAGGCCCATAAGTTTGAGCAATTTCACTAACAAGATTGTTTCTAAACTATTATGTCTCAGACTTGGCCCTATTCTACCTAGTTTGATTTCACCCAATCAATCAGGTTTCGTCAAGGGAAGAAGCATTTCTGAAAACATCATGTTGGCTCAGGAGATTATCCACCAGATAAAAAAACCTACCATTGGTAGTAATGTGGTCATTAAGCTAGACATGGCCAAAGCGTATGATAGAGTATCTTGGTCCTATATTCGCCTACTACTTAGGAAGATGGGGTTTGAAGAAACTTTTATTGATATGACTTGGAGGATTATGGCTAACAATTGGTATTCCATCATTATAAATGGCAAGAGGTATGGTTTTTTCCACTCTACAAGAGGCCTTAAGCAAGGAGACCCCTTATCCCCAGCCCTATTTATTTTAGGTGTTGAGGTTCTCTCCAGATCCCTGAACAGACTTCATCATAACCCCCTTTATCATGGCTTTCATATGCAAAGCAGGGGCCCTCAGATTAACCATTTGAGTTTTGCGGATGATATCATTATTTTCACTTCTGGAAGGAAGAGATCTCTCAAGCTTATAATGATTACTTTGGCTAACTATGAGAGAATTTCTGGCCAACTTATCAATAAAGCCAAAAGTCATTTTTTACTTCCTTCCAATGCTTTTAACAATACCTGTGATAGAATTAAAAGATGTACAGGTTTCCATCAAAAAGAAGCCCCTATCACTTACCTTGGCTGCCCTTATTTATTGGTCGACCAAGAATTATCTACTTCTCAAAAATCATGAACAAGGTAGTGAACAGAATCACAGGGTGGCAGTCTAAGATGTTGAGCTTTGGAGGCAAAGCAACATTAATCAAACATATTCTACAATCACTTCCAATTCATCTGTTGTCAGCTATTTCCCCACCTTCAACCACCATTAAGGAAATCCAAGGTATTATGGCAAATTTCTTCTGGGTGGAGAAATGACCAAAAAAAAATATCATTGGTCCTCTTGGAAAAATTTAAGCTATCCTCATGATGAAGGGGGTATTGGATTCTAACTTATGAGCGATGTATGTCAATCCTTCCAATACAAGCAATCGTGTGTCTTCATGTCTAAGCAAACACTATACGGTGACTTCTTAAGGGCAAAATATTATCAAAGATCCAACCCCGTAAGCAAAAAATGGGACACTGGTGACTCCCAAGCATTCAGACACATAATGAGAAACAAGCATACTGTAGAAACTCACATTCACTGGAAAATCAAATCAGGTTCTTGTTCGTTTTGGTGGGATAATTGGCTTGGTATTGGTCCTCTTGCTCACTACTCTAGTAACAGCAGCAGGTTCAACACAGACACTATTTCAGACTTCATGGAAGGGGGGCAATGGAACTTGGAGAAAATCATTCAACAAGCTCCACAAGCTCATGTGCACAGCATTATGGCAACTCAGTTGCAGCTGCAACCAGGCACCCCTGATCAACATGCTTGGAGCCTCAATACCATTGGTGATTTCACGTGCACTTTTGCATGGAATGTCATTAGGGAGCATAGATCAAAAACCAAATTCAACACTTATAATTGGCATAAAAGTATCCCTTTCAAATGTTCTTTTCTTTTATGGAGGGCTGTTCGGGCAAGCTTCACACAAACGAAAGTCTAGCCAGATTTGGGGTTGAACCTAGTGAGTGTTACTGCTGCCATACACCAGGTCTGGATACCATCGAACACACCTTCAATTCTGAAATTTTTTCCAACAAGGTTTGGAAATTCTTTGCTATTTCCTTGGGTATCCAAACTAACCATCTGCCCCTCAGATATTTAATTATGAGATGGTGGAACTCTAATTACAACAATGAGGCACATAAACTTATTATACAATCCACTCCAATCTTTATTTGTTGGAACTTGTGAAAAAATAGGTGTTCTAAGAAGTATGGAGGTAACCAATCCAACATTGCTAGGGTCAAATTTGTTATGTTTAAGGACATTATTAAACTACTGCATGTAGTGTTTCCTTATATTTCTTGGCCATCTAGCTGGAAGAATCTTTGTATCCTCATTGAGAAATGCTATCACGACACCAAAGCTACTCTAGTGCAGTGGATTAAACCTCCTGACGCGTGGGTTAAGCTTAACACGGATGGAAGTGCTTTTACGAAATCCGGGGAAAATAGGGGCAGGGGTATTCTTAGTGATTTAAATGGGAAGTTACTTTTTGCATACTCAGCTCCTTTGGGGGAAGGCACCAACAACCAAGCGGAAGTGGAGGCTGCTACATTTGGTATATCATGGTGTGTTCATCTAAACTACCACAAAGTCATTTTGGATGTCGATTCTCAGCTGTTGGTGGACTTGTTACTGGCCAAATCAGCTCCCTCATGGAACACTACTTCCCAAATGCAGAAACTACAAATGCTCACCACACACATCTCACACTTTAAATGTATTCACACCCTTAGAGAAGCCAACTATGCAGAAGATGCACTCTCCAAACACAGCCACCAAGTCACTGCTCCTCAAGTTTATTTCAACAATCACCAACTCCCTAAGGAAGCAGCAGCACATCTTCAACTTGACATGACTGGTACGACAAGCTTCAGAAGAAGGAAAATGAAGAGAATCAAGAAACCCCCTTGAATTTTTTCTCTTCCTAATGGACCTCGGAAAGATCATGAACTCTAACAGGCCATCATTTTTTTGGTGATCTCTATGTCATCGTCACTTAGGCTATTTTCTTTTTAAGTCATAGCTTCTATGAAGAGCTCTTCTTTTATTGTAAGGAGAGAGTCTCCCTCATTTATGTTTTTTCCTAGAATCATTGTATTGAGAGGATTCTTCTCATATAGGTGCTTAGATGATAGGTTTCCATTCTAGTATGGGGAAGAGTTGGAGAACCTTAGTAGGCTACCAACTCTTGAACCACCATAGGTTGGAGGTAAGGTTTAAGCCCCCCTTCTTGTATTTTTCTTTGTTTGATCTATGATAAGGCCTGGGGTGTTGCTCAGCCCCTGACCCCCTCAAGGGTCATTATTAAAAAAAAAAGTGTCAACGCTCGTTAATCAGTATAAAACCCAACTAAATGAGTTGGGGTCAAATCCTATAGGGAGCGGTAAGTGTTTGAAATTCAGTTTCGAAGTATGACCGTATTTAAATTAGTCATAGGATTAAACATTATCGAATAAAGACATCATTCAAATCAGGGGGTGACACGAATGTCAAATGGAGGGTTTTGGTTTTAATTATCAACTACAAACAGTCACGAACGATAAAACTTAACAATAATGAGATAGGTTCTTAGGATGTGTCAATTATAGGCTAATATAGACAAATGGGTAATTGAAACTATTAGAAAATAGCTAGATATTAGTGAGTAAGCTAGGCTATAGAGTAGATAAACTTTCTCTCGGACAATTTATCCCGAATCAAGTTGATTTTTCTCGAACATCAACAAGCATACAAAATAAGAATAGCCTACACCTTAGTCCATTTACTCTATCGAACTGAATGTGTTGGATTAGGTTTAGGATTCACTCTCTCGAGCTGAACCCAGGTCAACCCAATACCCATTAACCATCAATCAAAAACCTTAGTTCTAAAACCTCTCTCTCGAGCAAGCCAAGAACACAAAGATAGAACTGCATTTGCAACTACATTTCTTAAATTAAACCACAATTAATGATTAAACTCACTTCTAAATAGCATTTAAACTAACAATTAGCAATACCCATAAACTAAATCAGCCCATAATCACATAATCACACCCCCCAAGAATTGGGTTTTTAGCTAGACATCATAAAAAAGGGAAAAACCGTTACCAGATTGATTATCCATCAACTAGGTAAGAGTAGATTCGTCCTTAAAATGCTTCGATTCGAAGAATATCAAAGACCCACTTCCAATTTCTTAAAAGTAAAAAACTTCTACTCTTCAAAACTTAGGAAAAACTAGAGAAAACTTGTCTCCTAGTTCAAAACTCAGAAATAGATTTTTTTTTAAATCTGTGTGCTACGATAGGATTAGATATCTATCTAAATGTTCAAAAATATATTTATAGTCGCCGAAAATGTACTGCAAAGAGTAACTCAGTGAAGTAAGTTGGGCTCGGCAAACCACTCGGCGAGCCGCCCTTTGGTCAATTCCATCGCCCTTCTGCCTTGGCATTTAACATCCTCAAGGTTTGTAACTTAGGGCAATCTAGTACTGCATCGCGGAACTACTTGGCGATCCGCTGACTGCTCCTTTCCATCGCCAACTTGATTCTTTCCTTTAGGGCTTCAAACACTAGAATGTTAGCTAGTCAAATAGCCATTCAGCGATTCGCCAAGTGAACTTGGCGATCACCAGACTTTCTTTATTCATTCTTTCAGCCTATTTTGTTCATTTTTGCTTGTTAGTGTCCTTTCTTTGTTCCTCAATCTATAAACCTAAAAATCAAGGGTTTTACATCAGTTATTGGCACAAAATAAGCATTTGAGGACACAAATTCTATATAAACAAAGTTCTGCCTCATCAACACACCCAACTTAAACTTTTGCTTGTCCTCAAGAAAAACTCAAATTCATCAGTTTAAAAAGGATGTCTCAAATTGTGATATACAAGACTCAATCATGAATGCACACAACAAGACTTAATTTAATCGTGAAAGGATCAATTGTGCACTCAAAGATTCAAGTTGTGACTCACCATTATCAAAGACTGTCAAGTTCACAATACTTGCTTGAAAGGAAAGTTCAACCTCAACAAAGGAACTCAAATGCCCTCAGAACAAGGATGATTCCGTATTCACACTCAATTCTTCAACAATTTATAGCTCTGGAATCATATTAAACTCTCACACTCACAAAGATGAACACATGCATGACTTCACCCATAGGTTTAACCTTATTTTCCAATCAAAATTTGTTTCAGGTCACTCAAGATGAAAAAGGTCTTTTCAAGGCTTCTACCGGGACTAAGTGTAAAGGTATAGTCATTTTGGCTCATTGGCTGGTATCCTCATGAAATGTGGTATTAACATCACTTTCTTTCCTTTTCTTCAACATTTTCACTCATGCTCAAAATTCACCCCATTTTTCATTTCCAATGGAATACCGAATACCCCATTTCTTTTGCAACTTTTACACTTTATTTCACAACTTTTTCATCCCTTTTTTTTAATCTTCTTTTCTTTCTCTTTTTATTGTATGGAGGGGTTCCATCTTTTTCAAAACCATGGGTCAAGGGGGACTTCTTTGCACTTCTTGATTTACCTTCTCTTTTCGCCACACCCCCAACTTAGACTTTTGGCCTAAGTTGGTTGTTCAAACACACCACGCTTCGTGAGGATTATGGGTGAATGCATAAAGAGGGGCCACAATTGCATCAAGTTTCTTCCAAGAAAAGGATAAGTCTCAAAAAGGGTTCAAGCACAGTTCACACACTCACAAGGTTGGCCACAAAAGAGGTATATTGTCAAATTGTTTCATTCTTCAAAATTGTTGCCTAAGATCATTTCAAGAGCTTGCATAACTTAGTCAACCAGACCTACAGGATAAATTCTAGTTGTCATCACACACGGTTCACGGTAAGCTCATCACACAAGGCATTGGCACCAATATCAAACAAGACTCCACACTTTCGCTAGTGTGTAATGTTTATCACAAGAGACTCATTCGATAATCGGCTAGTCACAACGAGATGCAAAAAGTCCACATATTATCTATGCAACTTCATTTGGCCTCATCGTAGCCGCGCATTCATTTTTTTTTATTAAGAGCACTAATTAAGTCATCGGTATTGATCATGACCGATACTCAAATTTGCACACGAACAGCCATAATCACACACAAGAGGTGGTAAAAATTTTAGAAAGGGTCAAAAACCATTTGCATTCATAATGAGGAGCCACAAGCTCAAAATCCACAAGACAATATCAAAACACAATTTAAATACAAAACCAATAGTATACACACAACATAATCACAAGAGGTAGTATACACACAAGATAGTCACAAGAGGTAGGTATGGAAATACCTCACTCCCTCCCCTCCCCCCACAAATAAAAAGGCAGTTGTCCTTAAATGCACAAAACAATAAAAAGTCAATAAAAGTGACAGAGAGGGATGTAAAGAAGGGTCCTATCTACATAGTCACTCCATCTATCGGGGCATCAGTGCCCAGTGTAACATCAGCAGTAGCTCCACTAGGATCATCCATGGGTGTGTTTGCCAATGATATCTTCACGGATGAATCCACCATAGCCTCCTCAACCTTTGTAAGTCCCTCATAAGTAGTCTCCTAATCAATACCAAGCTACTCCTCATCAGTCTCAACCTCAGACTCAGCAACAACCATTTCCTCAATTCGAACATCATCTCTTATGGTAGCCACAGGCTTATCCATATCAGCTAGCATGTCGAGGATCTCCACAGTCCCAAAAATCATGGACATATCTATGTACTTCAACTGGTCCACGTCCTTCCTCAGCTCAGCAATTTCAGCCTTTAGAGTCTTCACCTCCTCATTGGCCCCCTTGCCTTACTCACACACTATTATCCTTGCCGCAAGGACCTGAATAGACATACTAAGGGGTGTCACAACAGCAGTAAGGGCCCTCTCAATCATCCTAGAGACTGTGGCCTCAAGCCTGGAGGCACGCCTATCAGCAGAATGGGCTAGATGCCCTATCTCTAGTATTGCCGCTTAGGTGAGTTGAGGTCGGGAAGTAGCAGCAACAGTAGCACCAGACCTAGGGAGCAGGGAAGTTATTTAGGAACTAGGAGTCACAGAAGGGACAACACCAGATATACCTGAAGGCCAAGGGGCCGGAGTAGGAAATACTGCCTCTACAGGTACTGTATCAGTATCAACAACTAGGGAGGTGTCCACTGGGGATTCCTTCTTCTTTTCAGCCTCATCTTTCAGATACTCAGCCTCAATCCGCCGGATGTCAGTACAGTATGTGAGAATCACTTCAACATCTTTCCTTGTATCGAGGCACCTGGGCTCATCTGTACAACTTGGTGATCAACACCTAAAATAAGAGTGAAGTTTGATGCTGCCTAGCTCTCATGGCCATCTCTTGGCCAACAATCATACCCAAGTTGAGACTGCTCTCATCAATAATGAAACCAAGACAGGCTGCCGTCGTGTGGCGGAGATTAGAATCATTCTGGGATGGCATGATAGTGCTGCTGATAAAGAAAAACCATTACTTCACTGCTACTTTGACGTCTTTCGTTTCTATGGGAATTCCAGCCTCCAATCACCGAGGAGTACAATCAGATATAATAGGGGCCAACAACCTCTTTAGAGTCTCCAATGACTTTGTCTTGATCATGTATTTATAGTCGTCTGAGATGTTGCTGGTTCACTCCAAAACTGTGTTGATGTCATCACTGTCACATTTTACCTTCTTGCCCCTGACGACCACATACTAAACTAGTTTGAAAGTTCCAGCCTTCCTCTTTTCTTGCGGTACTAGAGATCTGTAGGCTATGTAAAATTTCCAGATCTAATTTGGAATGTAGGGGCCATGGGGTTTTGTGAAGATCTAAAACTTGTGAGACCTCAAGGTGTGATAGATTTCTGGATATCTATTTTTCACTCTATCTGTAGACAAACTCTTCTCTTCAAGGATGGTCCTCAATCTCTCAGCCTTCAGTATGTTCATAGACCGGGGAGGAGGACCTTGTGCAGCTGGTCCCTGGACTATAGTTTGGTCTATGACAGGAGGAGGAGTAGCAGTTTGGGGCACTCTGATCCTAGACGTATCATGCATCATCTTGGATCGCAGCTCAGCTTGTCGGGCCAATAATAGGTCATCATCCTCAGGCTCAAAGATGGCAGCCTGAGGGTCCTAGTGCTCACCCTCACTCTCAGAAGTGGTGAGGTGAGTGGCATATATTCCATCACTGTAGGAGGTGACCTCCGGTGATGCAGAACCAGGTGACTTGCCCTTCCCACCTGTGGTAGGAAGTTTTGTTGCTTTGCCCGGGATGCAGTTGCATCCTCATCTATGGTAATTCCCTTTGCTCTTTTACGGGGTAGTATGTCTCGACCTGCTACTTTTGGTCTAGCCATATCTGCAAAAATATCGTGGAATGTTAGAAACAGCTTAAGAGAATTTGCAGAAAATAAGCTGCAGAAAGACTCGCTGAACCGATCGACGAGTTGTCGAATCACTTTGGCAAGCCAAATCGAGCTCGCCAAAAGGATTGGCTCAAAAATTTCCTAGAAAAATGGCATGTTGGAGATGAGAAAAGATTTTGGGCAAATCGTTGACATCATTCAGTGAGCACAGATGATCCCGCCAAAAATCACAGTGTGTTTTAGGGGTTAGAGGTGCAGAAAGGGCGATCAAGGAAGACTTTCGGCGAACATAGGCTACTCGCCGAAAGTTACAAAATCAAAATCAACTAAAGCATGAAATTAAATGCGATCAAAGGGGATTTCGGCGAACTGCCGAGTGGTTCGGCGAGCTCTAAACTTCTCGACGTGCCTATTCCCAACCCAAACTTCCAAAATCAACCCCACAGCCCCCGAAAACAAAATCAAACCACACACATTCTCAATTAAGCCGAGACCTATTAGACCCATTAGAACCATGCCATAGGGGTACTCAGACTTTCCCCAATTTGGCAAAAATTGGCCATTTGATGACTTTAGCCCTTAAGAATGACGTCAAACACTCCATCATTAGGCAAATCATGTCATTTAGCACAATTTGGGTTACGCATATTTCACCCGACTAGACTCAACAACAATTAAGCACAACCCACAAGCTTATGAACAATTTTAAAGCATGAAATTTGGGAAATCAACAACTTAGTTAATTTAGGCATAATATCAAAATTAAAATTGGCAAACTAGCACACATTCATGATTTCAGAGAGGCCCAGCACACATCAACACATTTTATAACAAAGCATTTGAGTGTAACTGTTATTTAAGAGTTCGAGGTTCGGAAAAACCAACCTTTACGCCAAAAGATGAATTTGTAAAGCTTGGCAGCAAAGCATCCAACTCTGAACACAAGATCGATGACAAAAAAGTGGTAAAATGCAAAAATATAGGCAATATAAAGTGCGGGTGTGTTTTTATGAAGTTAAAAAGTGATGGAATGTGAAAGAGTTTGAAAGTTTAAACCTTTGGCCTTTTAAAACCGTTCAGTTCGCGCTCTTTCAGTGATGTTATTTCTCCTCGCCAAACCACTCAGTGACACGCCGAGTGGTTACTTACCTCGCCAATTTTTACATGACCTTCAGTTAAGTTGGGGGTTGGGGTTCCAAACGGCGGACAAAGTCGGGCTCGCCAACCTTTTCGACAATTCACCGACTTGTCCATGGGCCCGCCAAGTTTTACGAAATCCATCTTCATGATTTCTTGAGTCCAACGGCGGTCCAAGTTGGGCTCGCCAACCTCTTCGGTGAGTCACCGACTGGACATTTTTTTTCGCCAACCTGCACTTTTCAAACATATTCTACACTCCAACCTGCACAATTAACACACGTTATTTCAAAAACAAAAAGAAAGCAAAGGAAAAATTGGGTTGCCTTCCAAGCAACGCCTTAGTTAACATCGTGGCACGATGCAAGTCCCCACTCAAACTTCATTCATGGAGTTTGCCATAGTATCACTAGGAACCCCCCTTGTAGAATAAATTTGCCCCATTTGGGTCTCCAACTGCTTGATTGAGACGAAATGAGAGGTCACCGTCTACTTAAAGGTCGATACATCTTCCTTCATCTCCTTCAAAATTTATCGAACCCTTCAACCTTGTTGAGAATACGAGAGTGCATATCCTCAGCCAGGCCACCCTCAGAATCTTGGGGCTTTTGACGCTCATGGGGAGGAACATACCTATACTTCCATCCATCTCTTTCCTTCCAAGTGGGGTTACGATCCCTCCACTCTCTGTAACGGTTTCTCCTGCCTTCATTCCTATTCCAACCTTGGTTACCACCCGACCTTGGGTAGTTTGCACGATAACCACCTTCTTGGTTGGCTAGGAAGTTCACTTCCTCATTGTACAATGCTTCAAACTTAGCCTCGTCGGGGTTTACACACCTAACACCTACAACATTTACACTTCTAGCACCAGCTCCCATGACATTCTTGGCTAAAATGTCAAGTTGGGTCATAATCTTTGCCATGTTTTGGTCCCTATCTTCATCTTTCTCAAGCTTCTCCTTTGACAATTTAAAAGTGAGAAGGGAGACATGATCTTTACGGGTATACCATTCCCGGTTAATTTTGGTCATACCATCCAACAGATGGGATGCGATAACGTAAGGTTGTTTCATTAAATCTACCAGAGAAATTGATCAGCTACTCCCTTGTTCATCGAATCAAGGCTTTGGTAAAAGTATTGCAGCAAAATATTGTCTGGACAACCATGAGTTGGGCATTGCAGCACCAACTTCTTAAATCATAGCCAAGTCTCATGGATTGGCTCACCCTCCAAACACTTGAAGCTTTGGATGTTGTCCCAAAGAGTCATCATCTTCGAAGTGGGAAAGAATCTCACTTTAAATGCGGTAATGACTTCCCATGAAGTGATAGACTTACTTAGCAACTCAGCCAACCACTTGCACGCTTCTCCCAGTAAAGAAAAGTGGAACAACCTCAGCCGGACCGACTCTTGAGATATGTTCTTAAAGGAGAATGGCCCGTAAACATCAACAAAGTTCCTTATATGCTCATGGGGATCCTTATGAGCTAACCCACCAAACAACCCTTTCAATTGTAAGAGCTGCAACATGGTGCTTGTAATGTGGAACACAACGTTCCCTTCGGCCGTAGGCAAGCAAATGGCACAAACTCCACCCACTAGATTTGGGTCATTGACATTCGGTTCATTTACATCATTGAGGTTTCCGATATCATCATGGTGGCCCACTTGTGTACTATTACTTCCGTTGACACTCATTTCCTCAATTTTAAAACAAACAACACAAAACCAAACTGAAAATAAGTAGATTCAACTACGACTAAAAAGAACAAAATTCCACTTCTGCAAAAGAATCTTAAACAACACAACTCCCCGGCAGCGCCATTTTGAATAATAATGTTTCAAATACACTTCATCAAATTCTAAGCGTGAACGGTAGTTAATCAGTATAAAATCTAACTAAATGATTTGGGGTCGAATCCCACAGGGAGCGGTACGTGTTTTAGATTTAGTTTGGAAGTACGAACGTATTCAAATCAGTTATAAGAATAAACATTATCGAATAAAGACATCATTCATATCAGGGGATGACACGAATGTCAAATGGGGGGTTTTGGTTTTAAATATCAACTACAAACAGTCACAAACAGTAAAACCTAACAATAATGAGATGGGTTAATGGGATGTGATCGATAATAGGCTAATATAGACAAATGGGTAATTGCAACTATTAGCAAATAGCTAGATATTAGTGAGTAAGCTAGGATATAGAGGAGATAAACTTTCTGTCGAACAATTTATACCGAAACAAGTTGATTTCACTCGAACAAAAAAAGTATGCAAAATAAGAACAACCCACACCTTACTCCATTCACTCTCTCAAACTAAATGTGTGAGATTAGGTTTAGGATTCACTCTCTCGAGCTGAACCCAGGTCAACCCAATACCCACTGACCATCAATCAAAAACCTTAGTTCTAAAACCTCTCTCTCTCAATCAAGCCAAGAACACAAAGCTAGAGCTGCATTTGCAACTACAATTCTTAAATTAAACCACAATTAATGGTTAAACTCACTTCTAAATAGCATTTAAACTAAAAATTAGCAATACTCATAAACTAAATCAGCCCATAATCACACAATCACACCCCAAGAATTGGGGTATTGGTTAGACATCATAAAAAGGTAAACAATCGTTACCAAATTGATTATCCATCAATTGGGCAAGAGTATATTCGTTCTTACAATGCTCCAATTCAAAGAATCTCAAAGACCCACTTCCAATTTCTCAAAAGTGAAAAACTTCGATTCCTCAAAGCTTACGAAAAACTAGAGAATACTTGTCTCCTAGTTCAAAAATTAGAAATAGATTATTACTTTTAAATCTGTGTGCAAACATAGGATTAGATCTCTAACTAAATGTTAAAAAATGTATTTATAGTCGCCAAAAATATGTTGCGAATAGTCACTCGGCAAAGTAAGTCGGGCTCATCGAAGCACTCGACGAGCAGCCCTTTGGTCAATTTCATCGCCCTTCTGCCTTGGCATTCAGCATCCTCAAGGTCTATAACTTTGGGAGAACTAGAACTGGATCATGGAACTATTTTGTGATCCGCCGACTGCTCTTTTTCATTGCCAACTTGATTCTTTCCTTCAGGGCTTGGCACACTGGAACTTTAGGCGGTCAAATAGCCATTCAATGATTCGCCAAGTGAACTTGGCGATCACCGAACTTCCTTTCTTCATTCTTTCAGCCTGTTTTGTTCTTTTTTGCTTGTTAGTGTCCTTTCTGTGTTCCCGATCCATAAACCTAAAAATTAAGGGTTTTAGATCAATTATTGGCACAAAATAAGCATTTGAGGACACTGATTCTATATAAACAAAGCCTTAAATGAGTTCAAATTTTGGACTCATCAAACCCTCCACGTAGAAAAAGAATAGAAAAGATAAGGAAATGACTGAAAAAGAGAGAGAGTTGTGAAATAAAATGTGTAAAAAGAATGAATAATGGAGTATTAGGTGATTCATGATGAGTTGAATAATGGGGTGGAGTTTGAACATGTTTGAAATGTTAAATAAAAGAAGGAAAGTGATGTTCAAACCATACATCATGAAGCTGGAAGCCACTAAGCCTAAATGACCATACATTTACACTCAGCCCCGTTATTAGCCTTAAAAAGACCTGTGTGATCTTGAGTGAGCTTAAACGAATGTTGATTGGAAAATAAGGGCAAACCTATGGGTGAAGTCATGCATGTGTTCATCTTTGTGAGTGTGAGAGTTATATGTGTTTCCAAGAATTTAAATTGTAGAGAAATTTTGTGTGAATATGGAATTATCTTTGTTGTGAGGGCATTTGGATACCTTTGTTGAGCTTCAACTTGCATTTGAAGCAAGCATTGTGAGATTAAGTACTCTTGATGATGGTAAGTCACAATTTGAAACATTGACTGCACAATTGATAATTGTATAAGTAATTTGAACCTTATTGTGTGCGTTTATGCTACGTCTTATGCGGCACTATTTGTAGACATCCTTATGGAACTGATTAATCTTGAGTTTTACTTGAGGACAAGCAAAAGTTTAAGTTGGGGGTGTTGATGTGTTTGAGATTTCTACTCATTTGGGCTTTGTTTTTATAGCATAAGTGTCCTCAAATGCCTAATTTATGCTCTAAAATGATGTTAAAGTGTTGATTTACAGCTATGAACGCTAAGGAGCAAGGCACGGACTTGACCGGGTAAAAAGAAACTAAAAAGCTGAAGAAGTGAAGAAAAGTGATCCTAAAGATCACCAAGACCATTCGGCGAACCGCCGAATAGCTCATCACTCTGCCCAAAGTTCTAGCATACTAGCCTTGAGGATGAGAGAAATTGGGCAAGGCACAAACCCTATCGTCGAAGCACCGAATGGATCGGTGAAGAAAGTTTAGACCATCGAAATTTAAAGAATTCACCATGAAGATGCAAGCAGATTGGCGATCTAAAGGAGAGAAGGGAGAAACGCTAAACCCATCGGCGACCCCTACTTAGATCGCCTAAAGTTACGGTGCATAATAGGTTAAGAACACTAAACTTGAAGGCGATGAACACGGGTATTTAGCGAGTCGCCGACCAATCAGCCAAACTCGACTTTCCTCACCAATTTTCCCCAAATTGTCAAACTTTGGATTAGTATAAATTAATATTTTGAAGAGAGAGAAGGCATAAAAACATTCGGAAACTCACACCCAGAATGAAAAATATTGTTCTTGCTAAATTTTCAAGCTTTCAAGTGGAATTTGGAGTTGGGTCTTGTAATTTAAGCGAAGTTTATTAATTTTAAAGTCTTGCAAATCAATACCAGTTATGGAGCATGTTGTAGGTATTGAATTTTCACTTTTTGTGATGACTAGCTAAAACCCCATTGTTAGGGGTCAAAATGGGGTTTGACCATACGGTTAATTGCTTAATTTAGCTGATGGATGTAAGAAATTATTGATTGTATTTCTAATTTGGAGTGGGTCTGATTTATTGATGTGTTGAAATGTTATTTCAATATGGTTTAGAGTTTTATGCTTGCTTGAGAGAGGTGTGTAAATCAAGGCGATAAATTACTACTCGTAGTAATTGAGCTATCGTGGGTTCAGCTTGAGAGAATGAATCCTAAGTCTGATGCTACCTATCTAGCTCGAGAGAGTAGATGAAGTGAGGTTATGGGCTGGTTTTTTCAGGTTAGTCTGTTGAGGTTTGAAAGAACTAAATTGAAGTGTGGCAGTTGTTCAAGAGAAAGTTGCCTCACTTAAAGCCCATTCCACTTGTGAAGATTTAGTAACTTTCAGTAATTAGCTATCAACCATTTATCTTAAGTGGTAGTTAATTGGTCAATCCCCTAAGTACCTCTAAATCATATGATTACCCCTGTTATTTGTTATTATTGTGATTGCTAATTGATCTCAAATCCCCCATGTTTGACATTGATGTCACCCTTTTAACTTATTTCAGTGATTCAGATAATTTATATTCCTACAACTAATTAAGTCACATTAACTACTTCGTAATTGAATTCAAATACATACTACTCCCTATGGGTTTGACTCTAACCATCACTTTCACTTTCATGATTTAGCTTTCACATCTCTTCGTTGGGTATTATACCAATGAACGATCGTTTACACCTAGAATCGGATGAGGTGTATTTGAAACATTAATCACTCCCTAAGATCCTCAAGTTTCGGTCGATCCTTTGGCCGAGCATTTTTCTAACGCGGAGTTTAAGGCTTCTTTCCAAGTGTTGGCTCAAGCGGTGACGGCCCAAGCCAATAGGGAGGTTGTGGTTCCCGCAAGCTCAAATGTCAATTCGGCAGCTTCAAGAGTGAGGGACTTCACAAAGATAAATCATCTGGAGTATCATTGTTTCAAAGATGAAGAGAATTCTCCAGAGTTTATCAATGAGGTCTATAAGGTGTTGATGATCATGGGAGTTACGCTTGTGGAAATGGCAGAGTTGGCCGCTAACAAATTGAAAGGTGTGCTTCAAATTTTGTATAATCAATGGAAGGAAGGGAGACCGGAAGATGTGGTTCCTCTTATTTGGGAGAAGTTTAAGGTCGCATTTCTTGATAGGTTCCTTCCCCTTGATATGAGGGAAGTCAAGGTGCTAGAGTTCAGTAACCTTCGACAAGGGAGTATGAGTGTAAGGGATTATGCTCTAAAGTTCACTCAATTGTCTAAGTATGCTCTATCAATAGTTGTTGATTCAAGGGCTAAGATAAGTAAGTTTGAGTTAGGTGTGTCCGAAATTATGGTTAAAAAGTGCCGAACCACAATGCTCATTCATGATATGAACATCTCTTGTCTTATGGTGCATGCCCAATAAATTGAGGAGGAGAAACTCAAGGGAAGGTCTAGGGAGGCAAAAAGGGCTAAGACCGGTGATGGAAATTTCTAACACAAGGTCCGATAAATAAGGGCGTCCAAAATTCCAGCAAAGGTTTTCCGGTCAAGGTTCCTCCAAAGATACTCCTAAGTTCAACCAAGACAGGGTGTCTAAACCTAAGCCTCAAGAAGGTAATGGTAGTGGATCTTCATCCTAGGTTTAATTTCACTAAGTCTGGAAGGAATCACGGTGGTAAGTGTCTAGCCAACACAAATGGTTGCTATGGTTGTGGTAAAAGTTGTCACCAAATGAGGTATTTCTCAATGCTCATGGCTAAGGGAATAGATGGCAAGCAAGCCACCCCTAGTGGTTTGGATTCCAATGCTCCTAAGCAAAACCGCTTCTATGCTCTTCAAACTAGAGGTGAACAAGAGAGTTCTCCGAATGTGCTTCCAGGTATGTTAAAAAAATTTCAACTTGATGTTTATGCTTTAATTGATACCGGTGCTACCTTGTCTTTTGTAACGCCTTATGTGGTGATGAGGTTTGATGTGCTCCCCTATGTGTTGATAGAACCTTTTTCTGTCTCTACTCTTGTAGGTAATTCTGTGGTGGCTAAGAGGGTTTATAGAAAGTGTCCCATTTCCTTGTCCAATAGAGTTACTCTTGTTGACTTGGTCAAGCTTGATATGTTAGAATTTGATGTTATCTTGGGTATGGATTGGCTGCACTATTATTATACTTCTATTGATTGTAGAACTCGTGTAGTCAAGTTTCAGTTCCTGAATGACCCTATCCTAGACTGGAAGAGGGGAAATTTTATGCCTAAGGGTCAATTTGTTTTCTATCTAAATGTTAGAAAGATGATTTCTAAGGGTTGCTTTTACCATCTAGTAAGGTTGAGGGATGTAGATTCTAAAACCCCTTCTCTTGAGTCGGTCCCCGTTGTCAATGAGTTTTCGGAAGTGTTCCAAGATGACTTACCCGGTATTCCTCCCGAGCTGGAAATAGACTTCGATATTGACCTTCTCCCAGATACGCAACCTATATCTATTCCTTCTTATTGTACAGCTCGTGAAATTAAGGAGTTGAAAGAACAATTGAAAGCGTTGTTGAACAAGGGTTTCATTCGACCGAGTGTTTCTCCATGGGGTGCTCCAGTTTTGTTTGTAGGTAAGAAAGATGGTTCTCTTCGTATGTGCATGTATCGATTATCGACAGTTGAACAAGGTTACCATTAATAAAAAGTATCCTCTCCCAAGGATAGATGATTTGTTTGACCAACTTCAAGGAGAAAGTTATTTCTCAAAGATTGATCTCCGATCAGGTTATCACCAATTGAGGGTAAAAGATGATGACATTCCGAAGATATCTTTTCGAACTCTGTATGATCATTATGAATTTCTAGTAATGTCATTTGGGTTGACTAACGCTCCGGCGGCGTTTATGGACTTGATGAATAAGGTGTTTAGGCGAAACCTTGACATGTTTGATATTGTGTTCATCGATGATATTTTGATATTTTCAAGAAGTGAGAATGAGCATATTGATCATTTAAGGATCGTATTGAAATCCTTAAGGACCAACAACTTTTTGCAAAGTTTAACAAATGTGAATTTTTGTTAAGGTCCGTAGCTTTCCTTGGTCATATTGTCTCAAGCAAGGGTATTGAGGTAGATCCTAAGAAGACGGATGCAGTCAAGAGTTGGCCTAGACCTCTAACTCCTTCGGATATTAGGAGTTTCTTCTGTTTAGCCAGTTACTATAGAAGGTTGGTTGAGGGATTCTCTTCAATTTCCTTTCCTTTAACTAAAACGAAGGCTAAGTTCATATGGTCTGCAGTGTGTGGAAAGAGTTTTCAAGAGTTGAAAGATAGACTTACTTCCGCTCCAGTGTTGACCTTGCTGGAAGGAACAAATGGTTTTGTGGTTTATTGTGATGCTTCGAGGATTGGGCTAGGTGTGCATATGCAAAATGGGAAAGTTATTCCCTATTCCACAAGGCAACTTGAAATCTATGAGAAGAATTATCCTACTCACGATCTTGAGTTAGCAGCGGTCGTGTTTGCCTTAAAGATTTGGAGACACTATTTGTATAGAGTACTTGTAGATATGTTTACCGACCACAAGAGTTTGCCATATGTATTTAATCAAAAAGATTTGAATCTTTGATGTTTTAAGACGTAATCAACTGACACTATTTCAGTTCAAATGCTATACGATCGCGTGTAGTGATATAACCCAACCAAGGATTCGGATCATTCCCACAGGGAGTGGTTTTAAGAATTAATAAAAAAACAAAATCTAGTTCTAATTAGTCATAGCTATAAATATTAACGAATAAAAATATACTAAATCTAAAGGGGTGACGCAAGCGTCAATTATCAATAATGGGGGTTTGTTTTAAGCTAATGAACAAAAACAAACAAAAATATAAGGAAACGAGATATGGAGACGGGATTCTTGGAATATGATAGGAATACGGGATAAACTAGACTATTGGGTACATGCTTTAGATGTTAGATTGTTGAACATTTGTGACTAGGCTAGACTATAGTGGGGGTAAATTCTCTCTCAAGCCACTTACCCTGAATCAACTCGGTTTCTATCGAACACCGAGTTGCCACATTAAGCACAGCCTCCGCCTTAGCCTATTCACTCTCTCGAGTTGAATGTGTGGGAAAAGGACTAGGATTCACTCTCTCAAGTTTAACCCATGTCGACCCAATACCACCGGCTATCAATTTAGTAGTCTTAGTTTTACGACCTCTCTCTCGAGCAAGCCAAAAACACTATGATGAAATCGTATTTGCAACTACAATCTCATTGAGTTCATACACAACTACTAAACGAAATCACATTTAAACAACAAATAAACCATCAACAAGCAAGACCCAATAGATAATCTAAACCATATTCACAAAATCACACCCCAAGAATTGGGGTTTTAGCTAGACATGTAAAAGAGGTAAAAATCAATACCAATATCAATTTCCATTAACTCGGTATGAAGAATTAACTCTTAAAACATGTCAAGAGTGAAGAATCTTCGAGACCCACGTCCAATTTCTTGTAGTTAAAACCGTTTGAATCTTCAAGGTTTTTTAACAAAGTTTCTAAAACCCTCTAAAACTTGAAACTGAAAATATTCTAAGTCTGAATTAAAAAATTTCTATGACTTGATACTAAATTAACAATTTAAACAAGTATTTATAGTGTTTGAAAATTTGTGATGCGGAGGATCACTCGACACAGTTAGTCGGGATCGCCGATACACTCGGCTATGGCGATATGGTACTGCTTCGCGGAACTACTCGGTGACACGCCGACAACTCCATTTTATCACCAACTTCATCTTTCCATTCAGGGATCTGCACACTAGAACAAAAGGCGATCTCCAAGCCAATTGGCGACTCTTTAACTGGCCTCGGTGATCTTCATGCCTTCATTTCTTCATTCTTTTCAGCCGACTTGTTCCTTCTTGCCAAGTAGTGTCCATGCTTTGCCTCAAACTCCAAAGCTGAAACTTAAGGGTTTTCATCAGATATTGAGACAAAATATGCATTTGAGGACACTAATTCTATCAAAACATAGCCCTAAATGAGTCCAATTTGTGGACTCATCAACACCCCCAACTTAAAATTTTGCTTGTCCTCAAGTAAAACTCAAGTTCAGCAGTTCACAAAGGATGTCTCAAACAGTTCTACACAAGACTCGATCATGAATATACACAACAAGACTCAATTTACTCATGTAACTATCAATTGTGTACCCAAATATTCAAGTTGTGACACACCATTACCAAAGATTCTCAAGCTTGCAATACTTGCTTCAAATGCAAGTTCAAGCACAACAAAAGTACTCAAATGCCCTCACACAAAGGATGATGCATTTCCACAAACAGAAATTTAATCATATAAAGCTTCGAAATCAAATGAAACGCTCACACTCAAAAAGAAAAACACAATGCATGCTTTCACCCATAGGTTTGCCCGTATTTTCCAATCAACATTTGTTTCAGCTCACTCAAGATCAAAAAGGTCTTTACAAGGCTTGTAATGGGGCTGAGTGCAAATGTATGGTCATTTAGGCTCAGTGACTTTCATCCTCATGAAATGTGGTGCTCACAACACTTCTTTTCCTCTTCCTTCATCATTTTCTTTAGTGCTCATAAGTTTTCCTATTATTCATTTTCCATGGATTGTTCGGGAACCCCATTTCTTTTTTACTTTATTCCACAACTTTTCTTTTTCATTCTTTTCTTCTCTTTTTCTCTTCTCTTTTTTTTTGTATGGAGGGGTTCCATTTTTTTCAACACCATGGGTTAAAGAAGACTTTCCTTGCACTTCTTGACTTGGCCTTATCTTTTCACCACACCCCGAACTTAGGCTTTTGGCCTAACTTGGCTATTCAATCAACCACAAATCAAGAGGATTATAGGTAGTGGGTCAAGAAAGGTCATGTTTTCATCAAGTGTCTTCCAAAGAAAGATAAGGCTCAAGGGGTGTTAAAAAGAGGTTCACACACTCACAAGGTAGGTCACAAAAGAGGTTTATGTCAAATTGGCTCACACTCTTCGAAGTTGCCTAAGATCATATCAAGAGATAGCCTTACTTAGTTGACCGGACCAACGGGGCAAATTCTAGGTGTTATCATGCATGGTTCACATTAAGCTCATCACACAAGGCATCTACACTAAAATAAAACTAGACTCCACACTTTCGCTAGTGTGCAACGTTCATCGCAAGAGAATCAATTTGATAATTGGATAGTCACAACGAGATGCAAAAAGTTCACATATTCTCTATGCAACTTCATTTGGTGTCATTGTAGCGTACATTAATGTTCGTTCGATTATGAACACTATTCAAGTTATCGATATCGATCAGTACTGAGACTTAAATTTGCCAAAGAATAGCCACTTTCAATCACAAGAGAGGTGGCAAGAAACTTTCGGAAGGGTCAAAATCATTTGCAATAAAAAAAACGAAAAGAGCCACAAGCTCAAACATCCACGAAAAGCATTGTATAGCATAATTATAGATTTCAACCCAAAAATAACAAAATAAATATGCACAAAGGTGGGCCTCACCCCACTACAAACAAAAATCATTTGTCCTCAAATGCAAATGAAAATTATCCAACAGTGAAATAAAGCAAAACAGAGAGAGAGGTAAAGAGGGGATCATGTCTACACAATCGCTCCGTCTATCTGGGCATCAATGCCCGAGGTCACCTCAAGGGGAACAACAGTTCTAGATTCACCAAGGTCTGTTGAGTGTGAGTCGGCCAGAAAGACATGCACCGCTGTGCAAAATCCGCTGGACCATGAAGGAATATTAGGGTCCAGGGTAATGGTTTTCCAGGCAGAAGTGGGTCTCTTGCACTTGCCTTTCCCAATAGTTGTGGGTAGTTTCGAAGCTTTCCCTTTCGACGTAATTGCATCCTTCTTTATCGCAATCCCTTTGGACTTCTCTTGAGCTAGCGTTATTCTTTCAGCAGCTTTAGATTTAGTCATGTCTGCAAAATCTCGAAGAGAAATTAGAGAAACATTTGACTAAAGGACGGGAGATCAGTTGCTGGTAAGCTTTGCCGACTCTTTCGGCGAGTCGTTGATATCATTAGGTGATATAGGGTTTGTCCACTGAAAGTTACAATGCACAGAGATCTAGGGGAGTTGTCAAGTATAAAAAGAGACTTACGGTGAGTCGCCGAAGGTCTTTCGCGACCTTTAACTTCTCATCGGAAGTAACAGAACCCCTCAAAACATAGAGCATAAAATTTAAGGGCGAGATAGGGACATTAGGCGAAATACAGAGTGGTTCGGCGAGCTTGACCCAGCTCACCAAACGGCTCAACATGCATATTTTCAACCCAACTTCTTGAATTCAACCCTGTAACCCTCAAAAACAAAATTAAAGTATGCACTAGTACAATTAAACCAAACACAACCTTCTGAATTTTAATCCAGTTTAAGGCATACAATTATGGGAATTCAACACTTACAACTACTCGAGCAAGATTATCATATAAAATCATGCATGTAAACAATCTAAGCTTATCGGAGAGACCCAACACACAACAACTCAATAAGATCAAATACAAATTTGTATAATATTTGATAAAATAAATGCAGGGCTTAGAAAACCAACATTTGGTGTCGACAAAGAGAAGACTGAAATGCTAGGCGACAATGTAATCCAATCCCGAGCACAAATTAGCACTAAAAATACTCCAAAAATGTGAAAACATAGGAACTAGCGTGCAGGTGTGAGTTTGGGAAGATAAAAAGTCATGGAAAGTGAATGAGTTTGAAGTTTCTAAACCTTTGGCCTGCAAAACCATCCAGTATTCTCCCATTCGGCGACATTAGTCGAGCTCGCCTATCCTCTCAGCGATTTGACGAGTGTTCATTTAACTCATCGAATCATACATAACCTCAGTGAGTGTGGGGGTCCCAATGGCAGTCTCCGTCGAGATCGCTAACATGATCGGCGATTCGCCAATAATTTCCCTAGGCTCGCCGAGTTTTACAGACTCCAATTTGAAGATGTCTTGAGTCAAATGGAAGATTAGGTCGGGTTCACCGATCTCTTCGGCAACTTACTGACTGAAATTGTTGCTCGCCACCCTGCACTTTTCCGACACTTTCTGCACTTCAACCTGTACAAACAACACACCATTACTTTACCAAAACACAAATAGAAATCAATAAGGGATTTTGGGTTGCCTCCCAAACAGCTCCTTAGTTAACGTCGCAGCACGCTGCAAGTCCACCTTCAAACCTCATACTTGGGGTTAGCCATAGTGTCACTAGTCAAAGCCCACTACTGTCTCAGTTTGAGATGAGATGATATATGACCCATTTGGGTCTCCAACTGCTTTATCGACACTGAATGGGAGGTGACGGTCTGGCTAAGGGTGGACATATCTTCTTTCATTTCTTTCAAAATTTTGTCTTACCCTTCAACTTTATTGAGGATATGAGAGAGCATATCTTCAGACCTACCACCTTCCGAATCCTTCGGCTTTTGACGCTCATGGGGAGCCACATACATGTCCTTCTCCCCATCCTTCCAATTAGGATTTCGGTCCCTTCATTCTCTGTCACCATCCTTCTAACCATACTCTCTTTCCCAACCTTGATTACCACTCTGCCTTGGGTAGTTTGAACGATAACCACAGCCTTGATTTGCTAGAAAGGTTACCTCCTCATTACATAAGGCTTCAAACTTCGTCTCATCAGGATTTGCACACCCGACCCCTACGGCATTGACACCACGGGCACCAGCCCCCATGACAATTTTGGATAAAATGTCAAGTTGTGTCATGATCTTGGCCATATTTTGGTCTCTCTCATGATCTTTCTCTATCTGCTCCTTAGAGAGCTTGAATGTGAGAGGGGAGACTTGATCTTCACGGGTGTACCATGCTCTATTTGTGGTAGTCATGCCATCTAAAAGTTGGGCTGCAACTACATACGGCTGTTACATTATGCCTCCAGGTGAAAGCTGATCAGCAACACCTTTGTTTACCGAGTCCAAGCTTTGGTAAAAGTACTGCAGCAAACCATTGTCGGGCAGACCATGACTCGGGCATTGGAGCACCAACTTTTTGAATCGCAACCAAGTCTCATTAATTAGCTTGCCTTCCAAACGCTTAAATCTTTGGCTACTGTCCCGAAGAGTCATCATCTTCGAGGGAGGTAAAAATTGCACATTAAATTTGGTGACCAATTCCTCCCAAGAAGTGATGGATTCGAGTGGCAACTCCACCAGCCACTTGCATGCTTCTCCCATCAACGAGAAAGAGAATAACCTTAACTGGACTGACTCCTGAGAGATGTTTTTGAAAGAGAATGGTCCGCCCACATCCACGAAGTTTGGAAGAGGCTCGTGAGAATCCTCATGAGCCAGTCCACTGAAAAGTCCCTTTAGTTGCAACAGTTGCAACATAGTACTGTCTATATGGAACACTACATTTCCTTCGGCTGGAGGTAAACAGATGGCCCCAATACCTCCCATGAGATGGGGTTATAAATGTTGGGCTCTTGGACATCGTTGAGATTTCCGATGTCATCTTGGTGGCCCACCTGGTTGCCGTTACTGCCATTAACACTCATGCTTCCTGCTTTCAACAAAAACATTCAAGACAAAACTAAAAATTAAGTAAGTAAACTACCACTAAGAAGAACAAAAATCCTACTTAACTACAAATACTCAAATAACACCACCCCCCGGCAGCGGTGCCATTTTGATGTTTAAAGACATAATCAACTGACACTATTTCGGTTCAAGTGCCATACGATCGCGTATAGCGATATAACCCAACCAACGGTTGAGATCATTCCCACAGGGAGTGGTTTTGAGAATTAATAGAAAAATACAATCTAGTTCTCATTTGTCATAGCTATAAATATTAACGAATAAAAACATACTAAATCTATGGGGGTGACGCAAGTGTCAATTATCAATAATGGGGGTTTGTGTTAAGCATGAACAAAAACAAACAAAAATATACGGAAACAAGATATGGAGACGGGATTCTTGGGATGTGATAGGAATACGGGATAAACTAGACTATTGGGTACATGCTTTTGATGGTAGATTGTTGAACATTTGTGACTAGGCTAGACAATAGTGGGGGTAAATTCTCTCTTGAGCAACTTACCCTGAATCAACTCGGTTTCTCTTGAACACTGAGTTGCCGCATTAAGCACAGCCTCCGCCTTAGCCCATTCACTCTCTCGAGCTGAATGTGTGGGAAAAGGAATAGGATTCACTCTCTCGAGCTGAACCCATGTCGACCCAATACCACAGGCTATCAATTTAGTAGTCTTAGTTTTACGTCCTCTCTCTCGAGCAAGCCAAAAACACTAAGATGAAATCTTATTTGAAACTACAATCCCATTAAGTTCATACACAATTACTAAATTAAATCACATTTAAACAAAACATAAACCATCAACAAGCAAGACCCAATAGATAATCTAACATATATTCACAAAATCACACCCCAAGAATTGGGGTTTTCGCTACACATGTGAAAGAGGTAAAAATAATACCAATATCAGTTTCCATCAACTGGGTATGAAGAATTAAGTCTTAAAATAGGTAAAGAGTTTGAGACCCACATCCAATTTCTTGAAGTTGAAACCCTTTGAATCTTTAAGGTTTTAGAACAAAGTCTCCAAAACCCTCTAAAACTTAAAGCTGAAAATATTCTAAGTCTGAATTAAAAATTGTCTATGACTTGATACTAAGTTAACAATTTAAACAAGTATTTATAGTGTTTGAAAATTTGGGTTGTGGAAAATCACTCGGCGCAGTTAGTCGGGATCGCCGATACACTCGGTGATCCGTCTTTTGGTCGATTTCATCACCTTTTTGCTTTACCCTTTAGCCTCTTCAAACTTTGAGTCCCTCGGCGATATGTCACTGCTTCGCAGAACTACTCGGTGACATGCCAACTACTCCATTTCATCGCCAACTTGATCTTTCCTTTCAAGGCTCAGCACACTGGAACAAGAGGCGATCTCCAGGCCCATTGGCGACTCGCCAACTGGGCTCAGAAATCTTCAGGCCTTCATTTCTTCGTTCTTTTCAGCCGCCTTGTTCCTTCTTGCCAGGTAGTGTCCATGTTTTGCCTCAAACTCCAATTACCGAAAACTTAAAAGCTTTCATCAGATAGTGAGACAAAATATGCATTTGAGGACACTAATTGTATCAAAATATAGCCCTAAACGAGTCCATTTTGTGCACTCATCAATCTTTGCCAAAGAAGGTGGCTTGATTTATTGAAGGATTATGACATGAATGTTCTGAATCACCCCGGTAAAGAAAATGTGGTAGTGGATGCTCTTAGTCGGTTATGTATGGGTGGTGTTGCTCATATTGAGGAAGAAAAGAAAGAGTTGGTTTGAGATGTTTATAGATTGGCTCGTTAGGTGTTCAACGTGTGGACTCCACCAAGGGTGGTGTTATGGTTTACAATGGTTCTGAATCGTCTTTAGTGGTGGATGAAAGCCAAGCAAGGTCTTTATCCAATTTTGGTAGAATTGAAGGAAGCAGTGCTCAAGAAGTCCGTTAAGGTTTTCTCCCAAGGGGAGATGGAGTACTTAGATACCAAGGTCGATTATGTGTTCCAAATGTGAATGACTAGAGGGAAAGATTTTAACAGAAGCCCATAGTTCATGGTACTCCATTCACCCGGGAGCCAACAAGATGTACCATGATTTATGGGAGGTCTATTGGTGGAATGGGATGAAGATAGATATTGCGGGATTTGTGGCTAAGTGTACAAATTGCCAACAATTAAATGAAGATAGATAGTCGGTTTGCTTCGCACCTTGAGATAACATGATTTGATTTGGGTGATAGTAGATTGGATGATGAAATCAACTCATTTCCTTCCCGTCAAGGTTTCTTATTCGGCAGAGGACTATGCCAAGTTGTACTTGAGAGAAATTGTAAGGTTGCATGGAGTGCCTATGTTTATTATTTCCGATCATGGTATGCAATTCATTTCTCACTTTTGGAAGTCATTCCAAAAAGATCATGGTACTAGGGTTAAGGTTAGCACGGTTGTTCACACCCAAATCGATGGGAAAATGTAGATATGTTAAGGTCTTGTGTGATCAATTTTAAGGGCAATTGGGTGACCATTTTTCATTGACTGAGTTTGCTTACAAAAATAGTTATCCCTCGAGTATCGATATTGCTCTATTTGAGGCCTTATATGGTAAGATGTGTAGATCTCATATAAGATGGTTTAAGGTGGGTGAATTTGCCCTAATAGGTCCCGAATTGGTACAAGAGACCATGGAGAAACTTTGGCTTATTAGAGAAGAATTGAAAACATCTCAAAGTCGGCAAAAGTCTTATGCCGATGTGAGAAGAAGGGATCTAGAGTTTGAGGTTAGCGATTGAGTTTACTTGAAAATCTCACCCATGAAGGGTGTAATGAGGTTTGGTACGAAGGGGAAGCTTAGTCTTCGATATGTATTCCCATATCAGATTTTGAGGCGTGTTGGTAAGGTTGCTTATGAGTTAGATTTTCCAAATGAGTTGGCAACAGTGCATCCTGTTTTCCATGTCTCTATGCTTAAAAAGTGTGTTGGAGATCCAACATCCATAGTTCCCCTAGAAGGGTTGGGAGTTGATGAAAGTCTTTCTTATGAGGAAGTTCCGGTAGAGATTCTAGACCGGAAAGTTAAGAAGTTGAGAAACAAGGAAATAGCTTCCGTAAAGGTTTTGTGGAGGAATCAGTTCGTTGAGGGTGCTACTTGGGAGGCCGAGGCCAATATTATTTCCCGATATCCTCATCTCTTTCCTTCTACTCCTATTCTAGCTTGAGGTAATGAGTTTCTCTCAGTTTGTCTCTATTTTGGGAGTCATGAGTTTTTCTTATGTGTTTCCACGATTTGCTGATGTGATGCATGTTCATGAAAACTTGTGGTTTGCAAGAAAATGAGTTTATATGATTGATTTTCCTCATGTTGTTGTGCATTGAGTATGAGTTTCATATAGAGTTTATGATATTAATTGATGAACATGCTTTAGATATGCTTTTTGAGATCGAATTGCATATGAGCTCAATGAGATTGTGTAATGCATGCTTTTAGCTTGGAGAAGGTAGTTCCTCCTTGAACATTAGTAATTTTGGAAATTCATGCATATTGGGTTGTTAGATGTAGTTCCACTTCCTTATGATACATTTGAGTATGATTAGCTTGGAGTTGATGTTTCCTCCTTCTTTATGTGTATTGCATGCATAATGGGCTGACAAAGTTAGTTTCACCCCTCTTATGATGTTTTGAGAACGTCCTAGCTTGGAGTCGATAGTTCCTCCTTGATTTTATGCCATGCATTGTAGGTTGGGTTGTTAGTTCCTCTCCTACTATTTCAGAACAAGTTTAAAATCTCATTCGAGGACGAATGGTCCCAAGGGGGAGATATTGTAACACCCCGTAACCAAAAAAGGGAAAAGGATCAGATTTTGGGAAGTTGCAGGTGCCAGTCACGAGGGCCAACCATGACCCCTGGGTTGAACCACGGACCATGGGTTGGCCACCTTGGCTAAGATGCAGAGGTCAAGGACCACGGCTCGACCTTCGAACCGTAGTAAGACCACAGTTCGTGGTTAGGTTCTGTGGTTCGAGGGCCAAAATCAGACTTTCTGATGCCCAACCATGATCTACTAGGACGGACCGTGGGTTAGACCACGGCCCATCGACTGGGTCCGTCGGTGGCCAGCTATCAGATATTTTAAGTGGCAGTAGGGTCTTTTTCTAATTAATTAGTTCCTATACTACGTTATTTTACCCTTCTATAAGACCCATATATAAGTATTTTTCAACCCCAAAATTAACCCATTCACTTCATTCTTCCAAATTCACAAAAGAAAACCAAATATCCTCTCCAAATATATTTCTCTCTAGAAATTTGAAGAAGAAGAAGATTTAACCTAGTGTTTCAAGTAATTGTCTCAATTCATCCATTGAAGTCTAGCTTTTTGATTAAAGGTATGATAGTTTTCATCCATGGAGTTCTCAAATTCCTCTATTTCAAATTGTAGAATTCCCCAATTGAGTTAGGGTTTCCTTCAATTATCATGGATTGTTTTCATTATTGATTTAAATGATTGATTATGATCTCTTTGGCATGAATTGATGATTTATGATGATTTTATGATGACTCCCCCATGAACCAATGTAAACCCTATGTTTTTAAGCTATGAATCACATGATGTGGGATTTGATCTTCATGGAATAATTTTATGAAATTAGGCATGTATCGCAAGGTTTACATGTATTTATGATGAAATCCATATCTAACTCATGTTTTCTAAGAGTTTATGATTGAAAGTGGGTTTTGACCACAAGAGGTAAATTATGGACTTATGCATTGTTTTATGAAATTTATGCAAATGTATTAAGGGTGCTTTGAGAGTAAAGTACCAATGTTGATGTTGTGTTGTAAAAAGATATTCTTACTAAAATACATACTAGCATGATGTGAAAGGTTTTATCATATAGAAAGGATTTTTAGGTTGAAAGGCTTTCTCACGTAATTGAATCAAAGCCTAGGAGTTATCTTAATGAAACTAGCTTGAATTGGTAGGCCAAGGGCACCTTTTCATGAATAATGAATTCAAGTAAGAAATGACTATTTCTTGGGATTTATTCTTAGCACCGAGTGAATATTGATAGTGAGATGGAATCTCTCCCGTAGTAGAGTCCGGGTTTCCAAAGAAATCTCATGAGATGGAAGCTCCCCCGTAGAAGAGGTCAGGTTTCTAGTTGCATTATCTTTATCCCTTAACTATGTGACCCCGTAGGTTATTAGCTAGTGGATATATTAAGCTAGAAGTTCAAGGTTCTACCTTCGTCAAGTAGGACACCCCTTTTCGGTGTAGGGTAGACACCGGATTCCATGTTATAGCTCATATGGTTTCAATGTCGGCTAAGACTAATTCCCCACAAGTAATAATGAACTAAGGTTACTTCAAGAAGTATCGCATATGAGTTCAAAGGTTTTAAAGATGAAGTTAGCTTGCATTGACCGTGATTTATGACTTATTTTTAATAACTCTTTTATATCATGTTTAGCTTGGCCAATTGCATGTCATGAAATGCATATCTCTTTTTAGCATGATTTAAATTTTTTTATGCATGGCTATCATACTTGGTACATTTTTTTGTACTAACATATACTCTTGCCTACATTTCCCAAATGTAGGGTCCGGCAGTCAGGGTCATCAGTTTTGTGGCTAGAGGTTTACTTGAGATATTCTGAGCTTTTGGTGAGTCCTCATGCTTCAAGGATGGAGTTTTATTGTTTCACTATCTTTCATATATTTTCTCCTTTGAACATGATGTATGGGCTAGGCCCAATTTCATTCTATTGTATTAGATGGCTATGATGAGATAAGTGTATTAGACTTCCACTTTGCTTTTATTAAATGTTTGGACTTGGGCTATTGTTTTACTCTTATTGTCTATTTCGTATTTTATGAGAGTTAAGTGGCTTGTATGGAGTCCTTCGGGGTTCTATACGCCATGGTACATCTAGGGGGTACCCCTGGGTCGTGACAAAAACAATGTACCAAGTATGGCCACTATGCATAAAACATTTAAATCACCTAAAATAGGACATTTCATGGCATGCAATTGACCAAACTAAAACATGATATGAAAGGGTTACAAAACGTAAGTCCTAAAACATGGTCAATGCAAGATAATATCATTAAAACCTTTGAACACATATGAGATTCTTCTTAAAGTAACCTTAGTTCATTATTATTGTGGGAATTAGCCTTAATCGACATAGAGACCATGTGAGCTATAACATGACTCCCCGGTGTCTCCCACACCGAAAAGGGTTGTCCTACTTGCCAAGGTAAGGACCATGAACTTCTAGCTTAGGTGGATCCACTAACTAATGTATATCTAGACAATCATCCTATGGGGGCACATAGGTAAGGGATATGGAGATTGCTTCTAGAAACCCAGCCTCTACTAACAAGAGAACTTCCATCTCAATATCCTCTCAGTGCTAAGCATAAATCCCACGGAATAGTCATTTCTTACTTGTTCTTATTATCCATGGAGGGCACGTCATCACCAATCCAAGCTAAGTCATTATCCATGGAAAGGTATCATTCAATAACCAATCCAAGCTAGATTTCATTAGGATAGCTCTTAATCTTTGATTCAATTAGGTGAGAAGACCTTTCAACCTTAGAACCCTTATTATGTGAGAAAATAGTTCACATCATGATTTCATGTGTGTATGAGAAATCCTTACAACAACACAACAACAACATCATTATTGATACTTTACTCTCAAAGCATCCTTAAAACATTTGCATAGATTTCATAAGAACATGCATATTTCCATAATTTACCTTTCAAGGTTCAAAGCACACTTTCAATCATCAACATTTAGAAAATATGGGTTAGATATGGATTTCATCATAAATTTGTGTAATTCTATCAATGCATGCTTAATTTCATAAAACTCTTGCTTTATAATCAAAACCCCACATCATATGATCATAACTTGGAAAACATGGGAATTACATGGGTTTATAGGGGAATCATCATAAAATCATAGTATTTCATCAATTCATGCATAAGAGATCATAATTCAATCATTAAAATAAAAAATCAAGAGAACCCGTGGCAATTGAAGAAAATCGTAACTTAATTGGAGATTCTAACATTGAAAATAGGAGAATTTGGGAACTCCATGAATGGATGGAATCCATGGATGAAAACTATCATACCTCAAAGCCAATTGCTTATCCTCAATGGAGGAATAGAGAATTGACTTGAAGCATTATCCAGAAGCAGCAACGTTTGTATCTCTAACAAACGACAACAGCAGCTAAACGTCAACAATTTTTCACGGCGTCTACCATTTTTCAATTCACGGAATCAACAACACAACAGCGACTCCAAAAAGCAATGGAAAATGAAAATACACAGCGTCAAAGACGCATACAGTAGTTCACAGCCCTGCGTCGTCTTTCTCGCCAACCAGTACATATTTCATACTTAATTTCAGCTCCAATAACCTAGTCCTCATCCTTTGTACGCGAATGAGTAAGGTGGAGCAATCTCCTCGCTCTTTCATCCTTGCCCCTCAAACTCGGACGGCTGGGTCATCAATGCGTTGGACGTTTGTTGAGAATTGGAGGTATATCCATTTGTAATCAAACATATTGTTGTCCTGGAGATTGAGTTTTTGAAATTTGAATTTTCCACCCGAAAATCTTATCCAGTTTTCATCCGGATCCCCCCTCCCCCAAATTCCAGACATATTTCTCCCTCTATAAAAGCCTCTTTCTTCTTCATTGTTAGGGGCCCCCAATTTCCATCCCTATTTCTCGCTCTATAAAAGCCTCTTTCTTCTTCATTGTTAGGGGTTGAAAAAAATATTAGAGACAAAAATTGCTAACAAAGGTTTAGGAACTGAAAATTTCATAAATACATAGTTGAATATAGAGAGAAAACATAGTGCTTATACATGAAATAGACACACAAAAATAGAGAGTCGGAACCGTGCAGAAAGTCAGTCTTCCTAAACCATATAAATTTTGAGTCTAGGTTTTGGTTTCTTTCTAATCTTTTTCTCTCTAGATCTCATCAGCGTCGATTCATAGTGGTGGAAGCTTCTTCGTGCATAGCTCCTCTTCCCAGTTCGCTGCTTGGAGAAAGGTAATACATCTTCCCTCCTTTACGTTTTATTCATACTCAAAGCGTAATGTGATGATCTTGTTTCAATTGGTTTCCTTGGATTCGTTCTAGTTTCTATTTCGACTTCAATATTTTGGTTGAGAGTCTGTTTGGTTTGAATGTGAGTGTTCAGATTTATTTACTTCGTTACTTGGACTTCTAACTGATCATAATGTTATTTGTTTTTTGCCTTAACTAAGTGTATGAATGGGGATGTAACTGCTTAAGCTTATCTTTTTATGTATTTGTCGCTTATCTTCTCAAATCTATTTCTCTTGAGTGTTGTTGGACTACCTTACTTATATTTATGCCTTTGTTCTATCGAGTCTCCATCTCGTATGTTTGTTTTTTGTTAAATTTTGATATCTTCTCAGTTTCTCTTTTCTAGAATTTAATCATGTAATTTTGTTAAATCTCAAAAGTTGCTACTTCGTCTATTTCTTTTGAGATTATATGTCCTCTAATTACTTTTTATGGTATTTGACATCGAGTGGATTGAACATTTGAGAAAAATCTAAACTCCTTGGTTACCGGAGATAAATATTTCTGAATTTCCAGAATAACTTCTTGAATGTTCGATTTCGTCTTTCAAAAAGGGCTAATGTATGGGTTGCTTAGCTCGATTCCTTCGCTATTTTAAGAGTTACAAAAATCAGTGCCATTTTTAAGAAATGTGTGTTATCTTCTCCTATGATAATGATGCATCTTCGTGTGTTGTAGTCCATGAGTTTGGATCTATTTTAAAAGGACGGTTTAGATTTTGCATCAACTTTTTTATTCTGTCCAGTAATAGCAATATCTGTTCATATGGCTGGTTTTCTTAATTCCAGAATCCCGTGGTGTTCGGCGTAGGTGAATGCAGCCATGTTTATAGTTAGATGAGATATGATATAGTTGAAATGGTATTCGATAATTTAAGCTTAGTCGTTGTTAAAATTCCCAGTGAATGTTTGTTTGGAATTGCATCTCGGATGTTAGGTATTAATTACCTCTTTACTTGGTCTTCTTGTTACTGTTAAGTTTAGATGTTTGTTTATTGATTCTTGTTATTGTTAAATATTAATTGCTTGCTTATTGACATATAATAGCTCTTCTTCTTAAAATGCATCTCACAATTTGGTTTAACATTGGCTCTTGGTGACATTTTGGTCTCGAGATACAGTTTCTTTTATTTCAGCTAGGTTATGTTTCATTTGTTTCTTTATCTCAAGTATTAGTTATATCTCTTTCGTTTGTTGTATGAATCCCTTTCGAGTTAATTAGGTACTTCTTTTCCTTGCATTCTCGAGTTGAGCATAGAGGCTCAAATATTTCCGTCATTGAGTCAGTCCTCAATCACCAGTGATGAAGTCGATATACAGGCGTCCGGGAGTCCAAAACAGGTCGCATATATGTTGTATATACTAAATTTGCAGCTCTCAGAGCTGAAATATCAGAATATTCAATGATATACAATAAGTGTATATGTAATATATAGTGGTCTAAATGGGCCAAAAGACCTCCTAAATATGCAGCGTTGTATTGTGTTGTAATTGGGTCAAAGACCCATCTCCTATTTAACTATCATCTTGTTTGTTTGTAGGAAAGGTAGAAATTGGGCCAAAAGCCTAAAGAAAAAATTAATCTTATGTTAACCGAGGACAGGTTCAAATCTACTAAAGGTCCAAAAGCAGATATTAGGACAAAGTACTCGCCCAGGCGGACAGAACCAGACTTTGATCAAAATCTTTTCTTATTTATGTCATTGTTATTTAATTATTACTTATTTACTCACTTTAATGAATTTTTTCCCAAATCAATTCCCTAAAAGATAGTCATTTTAAGTTAATTACTTATATTTTTCTAAAGATTAAATAAGTATACTTATTTCCTACTTAAATTACTTTGAAATTGTTTACTTAGTATTATTTTAGATAATATTTTCCTTTTCCCCTAACAAAATATTTTTTAGCCTTAAAAGTTTACTTATTTTCGTAACTAGCCAAGCATGCTTATCTTTTTTTAAAGTTATTTAGCCAAATATTTTAATTACCAGATAACTGCAAGTTAGCGAACGTTTTAAGTGCTTTGATATGAACCCAGAACCCGTTTATATGAATTTCAATTGATTTCTGTTTTAATCTTTTGAAAATTAGTTTTCTTAATTTTTTGTAAAAAGTGGCGAATCTAATCGACCCTTAACCAATTTTCTTTTAAATAAAACACTTACCCAAAAAAGGAATAGAAAGACAACCAACAAAGATACCACAAATGCGCAAACCAATCACTTTTCTCAGTCAATGAAGCCAATAAATCCTCACAATAATGAATATATCCAGAACATTCCTATCCCAAACACATAAGTGCTTCCAATAAAACAAATTCCAAAAATGGAAAGTGATGCTACTATCCAAATGCACACCAAAATTACAGATTCCAAATTTGGAGAAAAAAACAAAGCCACGTCACCAAACAAGAATAATTCCAGCCGTGTCAAAAACTTGGTATCCAATTTCAGTTTGAATGATCTCAATACATCCAATGTGGAGATTCCATACGCACCTACCCCTAAAAGATAGAAAATAGCCACTACAAGTAAACCAAACATGACACATCCCCTACCTACTATAAATAAATCTACAATCAAAATAAACAAAATATCTCAATCAAATCCCATACATTCGGGAGATAGCCTCACCTCTTACCAGGATAGCATTATCTTTCACCAGGAATTACTCCCAGCCATACCTAACAAACTACACAAAACAATTCCAGTTGAATTGGAACTAGAACATAGGGACACTAAACCACCATATACTAACATTACCTCAATGGGGGATCTATCTCTAAATGACAACCTCATTTCCAAATCAGCTCAAAAGACTACCACTGAAACACGTATATCAAATGGCAAGGAGGTGAAATACAATCTCCTAGTACAACCTATTGTGGACAATCAAAATCCTAAACCAAAAAATAATGTCACTATAAATATTACCCCTGACCAAGAGATAACAACCACCTTTCAAAAACAAGAATCAATGAACAATGTCGCAATACAACAACTCACATTACCGCAACCATCACAAAACATTATGCATAGACAAAGCATAATATTTTTAAATACGAGCAACCAGAATCACATACCCCACCAACTGATAAGGAACCCAACCTACCACAACCCCCTACCTTAAACGTTTCTGAATCACTACCCTCTAACTTACTCATACGACCCTCATCAATTCCCCTAGATGGCTGAGGTGCCACCATACGTCCCATGCTATCTAGATTTCAAAGAGCCGATCAATCATCTGACCCCCTACGACCTAAACTACTGAACCCAGAACCCCCCACCTCCTATCGACCTATCCCATGTTGTACAGGCCCCAACCTATGGAAAATTCGAGGGGATGGCCGAAATAGCTCATTCTCAAAACAATCTTACTCCATTACCTCTTCTGATAGAGGAAAGATAGACGGGGAGCCTCATAAGACTAGCTGCAACACAACTAGAACTAACACGGGAACTGACGACATTAGAATTCTACCAAATTCTCCACTTCTCATTGTCTCTCTCAAACTTGAGTGTGCATCATCTCTCGCTTATACACTAATTGAACAAATTCATGCACTCGTCGCTACAACAGATCATAGACATTCAAAACTTTTTAATCCAACAAGGACTTTGGACTACGAGGAGGATGAAAACATAGAAGATCAAGTGGTCCCATAAGTCCATCTGAGAGAATTGCCACCCCCTATTCCCAATAGTATGTCTCCAGCCCTAGGAAAAGAGGAACAAAACACCCTAGAACCACTCATACAAGCTCTCCTCTTGAAGAACCCTTTAACATTAGAAATTCCCCAAAATACCGAAAAGAAATTCCTAATCAGAGTTCCAAAGAAAATATCCAAAACATCATTGAACATAAGCTACTACAATACCCTTACAACTCCAAAAATATGTAGTGTTAACCATTCCCACGAAGAGTCCTAAAAAGGGCCAGTTAGCGGAAGAAGGATCCAAGAACGTATCAACAGTGAATCTGGAGATGTCACTAACTCCAAGAGGGTGCTCAAGCCAACAAGAAGAAATATCAATGAAGATCCTAATGTGAAACTATAGAGGAGTGCACATTGCCAACTTCACGAACAATGAGCGAGTCACTAATGGAATGGAACAGTCCTTTGGTATTAGCACTTACTAAAACAAGAATAGAGCATCATGATAAACTACTACAAACTCTGGACTTCACTAATGTCATTCAGGTGCATGTTACATAATATTCAGGTGGCATCACACTTTTTTGGAAAAGCTTAGAGATCACAGTTGAACCCTATGTCCTCACAGAGCATGAAATACATGCAACTATTATGGTAAGTACAACTACCCCTAAATGGTTTTTTTCCATAATATATGCAAAGAATTGTTATAAATCTAGGAAAATTATTTGGAATAGCTTGAGAAATGTAGCCACTACTATAAAAGGCCCTTTGCTAGTTTGTGGGGACCTCAACTAAATCACAAGCTCGTCAGATATATTAGGAGGAAGACCTATAAATAATAAAAAAAATGCTCAAACTTTATATACTGCCTAGAAGATATGAATATGATCGATCTTGGCTTCACACGCCAAAAATACACATGGACAAATAAGCATAAGAACAACAAAACTCTAATCATGGAAAGACTGGATTGGTTTCTTGGAAATCAGAAATGGATAAACCTATACCGTGACTCAAACGTGCACCACCTACCTAGGACACATTTTGACCATTGTCTGTTACTCCTAAAAATTATTAAATGCTATGCTAAACCAAACAAAATCTTTAGACTAGAAACTATGTGGATGAGACACCTTGACTTCCCAAACATAGTAAAAATATCTTGGAACCATAGCTTAGATTACAATACTAATGTCGAGAACTTCATCAATACAACAAAAAATTGGAATAAGGAAACCTTTGGAAATATATTCAAACAAAAAAATAAAATCTTTAAAAGATTAAAAGGTCTCCAACAAATGGACCCTAACTATCATAAAGATCCTTTTCACAAAGATCTAGAAAACACCCTTATTAATGATTTTAACGAAGTTCTTATTCGAGAAGAGGAATTTTTTGAAACTTAAATCAAGAGTTCAATGGCTTAATAAGGGTGATGCAAATACAAAATGCTTCCATGCCTCCACCATCAACAAAAGACATAGAAACGGGATATTAGGCCTTAATGATTTGGTGGAAATTGGACTTTTGATCCTGTGACTATTAGTGAAATAATTCTCTCCCGCTACCAAAAAATCTACTCAACAGATCTAAAGCAAAGTCTCATAATCAGTCATCATTCATGTCTCAATACATTATCTTTGGAGGATAAAACTTTCATAGCAAGACTACTACTTATAAAAGAATCTAAAAATGTTATATTTTCTTTCCAACCTCTGAAAGCCCCTGGTCCGGATGGTCTACATCTGATCTTTTTCCAAAAAATTTGGAAGGACATCGAGGAAACTGTAGTAGCCACCTGTATGAAAGCGTTCAATACTTGCAAAATTCCTCCAAAACTAAATAAGACTTTCATATGTCTAATACCAAAAACTAACAATCCCGAACAAACCACCCACTATAGACTCATTAGTCTTTGTAACACAATCTACAAGAGCATTACCAAAATCATAGAGAATAGAATTAGACCTTACCTAGACAAAATCATCAGTTCGCAACAATTCACTTCATCCCTAGAAGGTGAGTTGTTGATAATGTAATTATAGCTCATGAAGCAGTACATTCCTATCAAAAATCAAAAGGAAAAATTGGCAAAATGCTTCTCAAAATAGATTTGGAAAAAGCCATTGATAGACTAGAATGGTTGTTCATTAGACAATCCCTGGAAATCCTTAACCTTCCTGAGAATATCATATCCCTCATTATGTCATTTTTATCCACCTCATCCATCTCTATAGTTGTGAATGGGAAACACACAAACTACTTCCTCCCTATAAGATATATTAGGCAGGGAGACTCATTATCCCCCTACATATTTATAATATGCATGGAGTGACTTTCGAGACTAATAAACTATGTCATTCAGGAGAACCTATGGCAACCAGTAAGGGTTGAAAGAATAGGAATCCTCATTTCACACCTTCTCTTTGCTGACGATATAATTCTCCTAGCAAAAGAAGATTTCGTAAATACTACTACTATTATTCATATCTTCAATACCCTTGCAGAACAATAGGGGCAAAAAATAAATTTCAATAAATCCTCAATAATTTTTTCCACAAATGTTAAAATGGAAAATCATAATAACCTATCAACTATTTTAAACATTCGACAATCAGATAAAATGGGTAAATACCAAGGACTCCCAATTACAAATCATCACCCCTAAAGCGCGGATTATCAATACATCATAAACCATATGAACAATAAACTTAAAGGATGGAAGGATAGACTCTTATCATTGGCAGGAAGAACCACGCTAATCAAATCGGTTCTAGCTTCTATCCCTAAATACGCCATGCAATGTAACTTATTGCATTAAGGAACTTGTGATCATATCGATCGTATTCAAAGAAATTTCCTTTGGGGTTCAACTCCTGAAAAGAGAAATTAACACCTAGCGAACTTGTGATGCTTATCGTGACCAACGACACTATCCTATGATATGAGTGTCTACGATCGTTGATAATATAGTAACCCAACCGAGGGTTGGGGTCGCGTCCCAAGGGAGCGGTTTTGAGAATTAATAACCAATTAGAATATCATTCAAGTTAGTCGTAGTTAAAGACATTTATGATGAAAGACATTGTAAATGCAAAAGAGGTGACACGAAAGTGTCAAATATCAAAAGGGGGTTTTGTAACAAGTACTAAAACAACAAAATAAACAAGAAAATCAAGTATGGGAGAAGGTTCTTGGGATGTGACCGCAATACAAATAGAGATAAATATTTGGGTACATGCTTTCGATCAGAGATTTGCAAAATAATAGTGACTAGGCTAAGCTTTAAATGAAAATAAGTTCCCTCTCGGGCAACTTACCCCGTTTCAAATGCATTCCTCTCGGACACCCATTTGCCGCATGAAGACCAGCCTACGCCTTACCCCACTCACTCTCTTGAAATGAGTGTTAGGATATGGGACTAGGGCTCACCCTCTCGGACTGAACCTCATGTCGACCCACTCCTTAGGCCATTAGTCTAGTGGTTTTGGTTTCACGACCTCCCTCTCGGGCAAGCCGAAAACACATGGGTGGTTTTGTATTTGCAACTACAAACCCTTTAGATTAAACCACAACCACTAGGTGAAATCACCATTAAAATACATCTAACCTATCAGCAAGCAAGACCCAACAAGAATATCAACCCATATTTGCTAAATCCCACCCTAAGAATGGGGTTTTACCCATACATCAAGAAATAAGAAATTATACCTAACACGATAATGAAATCAACTGGGTATAATAAATTAAACCTTGAATTATGCAAAGGAAAGTGAATAAAGAAGACCCACTTCCAACTTGGGGAAGAAGAACTCATTTCTTCAAGTCTCCACAAAACCCTCTCCAAACTTGAGAGAAAAATATTATCTAGAATATGTTCTAAAGTGAAAAATAATAATAATATGTTCCACTCCTCGATTCCCTTAAGACTACAATTCTAAATAGTATTTATAGTTTTCACAAATTATGCTGCGGAGGATTGTTCGGCGACATTAGTCGAGATCACCGATGAACTTGGCGATCCGCCCTTTGGTCAGCTCATCGCCTTCAGTGTCTTGCCTTTAGCATCCTCGCATTCGGGATCATTGGGCGGTACAGTACTACTTCGCAAAACTGATTGGCGACTCGCCGACTGCTCCTTTCCTCGCCTTTTGATCCACTTCCTTCAAGGCTTCGCGTCTTGGACCGAAGGGTGGTTCATGTCGTTTCGGCGACTCGCCAAGTTAAACTTGGCAATCCGTAGGATTCGATTTCTTGTTCTTTTCAGCCCTATTTGCTCCGTTTTGCACCTAAGTGTCCATGCTTCCACTAAAACTTCAAATACCTGAAACTTCAGCATTTTAATCAGGTATTGAGATAAAACAAACATTCAAGGACACTATTTACATTAAAATAAAGCCCTAAATGTCCAATTTGTGGACTCATCAACACCCCCAACTTAAACTTTTGCTTGTCCTCAAGAAAACTCAAGTTCAACCATTCAAAAAGGGTTCCTCAAACAGTGCTACACAAGACTAAATCATGAATGCTCACAACAAGACTCAATTTACTTATGCAAGGATCAATTGTGTACTCAAAGATTCAAATTGTGACACACCATCACCAAAGATTCTCATGCTCGCAATACTTGCTAGTTGTGCAAGTTCAAGCTCAACAAAAGTATCTAAATTCCCTCGCACCAAGAATGATCCCACATTCACACACATATATGAGTCAATTTAAGATTAGAAATCAGATACAATGCTCACACTCAGAAATAGAAATACAATGCATGTTTTCACCCATAGGTTTACCCTTATTTACTAATTGACTTTCGATCCAGCTTACTCAAGGTCAAAAAGGTCTTTCTAAGGCTTGTAATGGGGATGAGTGCATTAAGATAACGGGGTGTAATAAGAAACCACCTAGGGAAATGGATAACGGGGTTCTCTTGTAAAGTCATAGTTGGCAATGCTCACCATGTAGAATTATTAGCCCTCCTTGATGGATTGAAACTAGCACAGGAAAATATTAGGCAACTACTGGTGGAAACTGACTCACAGGTATTACTGAATAACCTAAATAGTAACAACTCGATATTCTCACACATATATACTAATTGCAAGTCGCTACTACTAGTGATGGAAAGCCAAACAGTGAAGCATATTCTGAGGGAGGCAAATGTGGTAGCGGACATTCCTGCAACCAACGGAAGGATATCAAAGGATCACATGGATGAAAACCCAAATGTTTTTGATGCATCTCCATATTTTGTAACTTATACACTAGCTAGAGATGCTACTGGAACTGCTTCATAAAGATTAGTTCCTTTTTGTAATGAATGATCTTATATACTTAATAAAATCCCTCTGTTTTTAAGCAAAAAAAAGATATATATCACTTTTCAGACAGACTTAAAAGCACTTGGTCATTATCTTTGGGGAAAGCAGCGATGCAGCTCACACAACCATGTGTGTTGCTGAAACTATAAGATTTAAGTAGGGGAAAAATCAATAGTTGGGTGGTTGGTTTTAATTGCACAAGAACCAAGAGATCCGTGTTTAACAACCACAAATTAAAAATTACCATTAGCTCTATTTCAAGAAAGGTCAAGAATACTTTTAAATGGAGATTTTCAAGGATGCTCTTCACAGGTAATTTTGTTGACTCAACTTCTATGTGATGTATACAAATCAGTAAATAGAAAATGATGTAGTAGATAAATCGTGAATATATTTTGATATTGATTGAACTATAGAAGTGGGTCTTAGGACAAAGACAATAGAGAGTAACTAGAGTTAAAGAATGATATGGGTGTTGTTGTATGTTGTTGAGCAGGTTTTGATGGAAATTATATATTGTGGTGTAGATTTTATTTTATATTGGAGCATTCTTCTAATCTTGGAATACAATAGAGTAATTGGAGATGTATATTATGGTAAGGTTTCTTATCCCTATTCATCTGTGATCTTGTAGGAGCATTCTACGTGTGTGTCAATAAAAACTCACGGGATGGTTATCGAAAGCCGTGAGATTCACCTATTTTTGTGCTATATAAATAAGTTTTAGAGGATGCTCTTGTGTTGAGAAGCACCAGGAGTACTGGGAGACCTTGGAAAAAGGAGGTCATGTGATGTTGTTAGGATAAAAATCAATGATTAAGGGGTTGTATGAACTTGTCTCTAATCTTGTAGTTGATATATCGCCTATGCTTCCTTGGCTTATTGTTGACCTTAGTTGTATTAATCATTGTCCTTGTAGATTAAATGCCTTAAAGAATGGGATGGTTACTGATTAACGTATCAGGACACTTCATCCAATTCTAAGTGTCAACGATTGCTAGTCAGTACAATAACCCAACTAAATAAGTTGGGGTCGATCCCACCGAGAGTAGTTTATCCTTCAAATACAATGATGAAAATATGACAACAATCTCGTCAATTGAAAACTTGTTGCACCTTTTAGGTTTTAGTTTCAAATATCAAATTATGATTATCACTCTGATTTCACACTTCAACACAAAATGATTAAATAGTAAGGTAGAACTTGGGGAATTGACCAACCAATTATTGAATTTTAACTTAGTGGATGAACGTTGATGCTTACAATAGGATAATTTGTCGTGGGTAGGTAGGACCATATGTAAAGTAATTTTATCTCGAACAATTACCTTTTGTATGCCGAATTCTCTCGAACTTCACCACTAATTGGAAGTTGCCCAGCCCTTGTCCTCATCAAAATCCACCCTCTCAAGATGAAATCATCGTAACCCACTACTAAGGATGCTAAGTTTTCTACTTTGGTTCTACACTTCTCTCTCGAGCAAGCCCAAAACACTGAACTTGTTATACTAATCATGCAAGATGACCTCAAAACAGAGCAACAACTTAGACCCACATTAAATTAACGTCATTATTAGCAATCCAACGACACCCACTTAGTAAAACTCAACAATTTGGTCTCATAGTCAAAACCCTAAGAGAAGGGTTTTAGCCACTCATAACAAAAAAAGGAAAATCATCATCTGTCATGTTTTCCATAGCTGGGTAATTAAAATTTGATAGTTAAAGTTTACTAAAATCTTCTCTATTACAAAATCTCAAGAAAAAATCTTGCAGAAGTCACTTCGAAAATCTCAATGGTAATGTCTTTTCCCTATATTTTTTGTTTCTCCCCTTTCTGAATGCTTTCTCTCTCCAACAAAAATCAATTTAAACAAGTCTGAAGTGTGAGCGTTTAAGACCGATCGAAGAGGTAAGTTGGGCTTGGCCGATTGTTCGGCGACTCGCCGACTGTCCTTCATTTTGCCTTCAATTTTTGCTCTTCTTGGTTCAGTTACAGGAACTTTAGGCGATCTAGGTCAAGATTGCCTGATGATTCCGCGAATAGCCCTTTTTTCTTTTACTTCGCCCATCAGCACTTGCTTGGGTCTCCATCAACACCTTCTGGCGACCTGGTCATCCTTCACCGAGTGGATTTTCTGCTTACCGAAGTTACCCTAGTTCAGCTCCAGCACTCTTTAAATTTAGGCGGTAGAGTGGCAATTTGGCGATTTACCAAATGAAATTGGCGATCACCAGGCCCTCATGTCTTCATTTCTTCATTCCTTTGGCTCGTTTCGTTCCTTTTTGCACATTAGTGTCCATGCTTTGTTCCTTAATCCACATACCCTGGAATCAAGAATTCATATCAGTTATTGGCATAAAATAAGAAATTTAGGACACTAAATCTATTAAAATAAAGCCCTAAATGAGTCCAAATTGTGGACTTATCAACACCCCCAACTTAAACTTTTGTTTTTCCTCAAGTAAAACTCAAGTTCAGCAAATCAAAAAGGATGTCTCAAACGGTGCTACACAACGCTCAATCATTAATGCACACAAAAAGATTCAACTTACTCATGCAAGGATCAATTGCGCACTCAAATATTGAAGATGTGCCTCACCATTATCAAAGACTCTCAAGTTAACAATACTTGCTTCAAACGCAAGTTGAAGCTCAACAAAGGTATTCAAATGCCCTCACAAAAAGAATGATTCCATATTAACACACAATGGTTTAACAATTTTAAGCTCTGGAATAAAATGCAACACTCACACTCACAAAGATGAATACAATGCATGATTTCACCCATAAGTTTGCCCTTATTTTCCAATCAACATTTATTTCAGCATACTCAAGAGGAAAAAGGTCTTTTCAAGGGTTGTAATGGGGCTAAGTGTAGAGGTTTGGTCATTTAGGCTCAATGGATGTAACCCTCATGAAATGTGGTGTGAACAACACTTTCTTTCCTTTCCTTTCCTTTATAATTCTCAGTCGTGCTCAAAAGTCACCCCATTATTCATCTTCCATGGACTGTTAGACACCCCATTTTCTTTGAACTTTCACAACTTTATTCCACAACTTTTTCATTCTTTTCTTCTTCTTTTTTATATGGAGGGGGTTCCACCTTTCTCAAAATCATGGGTCATGGGGACTTCTTTGCATTTCTTGATTTACCTTCTCTTTTCACGACACCCCCAACTTAGGCTTTTCAAACAAACCACAAATCATGAGGATTATGGGTGATGGATAAAGAAAGGTCACAATTTTTTCATCAAGTTTCTTCCAAGAAAAGGTTAAGGTTCAAAGGGTGTTCAATCGAGGTTCACACACTCACAAGGTAGGCCACAAAAAGAGGTATAATGTCAAATTGTTTCACACTCTTAAAAGTTGCCTAAGATCATCTCAAGAGCTTGCATCACTTAGTCAATCGGACCAACGGGGCAAATTCTAGGTGTCATCACAGATGGTTCACGGTAAGCTCATCACACAAGGCATTTACACCAATGTCAAACAAGACTCCACACTTTCGCTAGTGTGTAATGTTCATCACAAGAGACTCAATTTGATACTTGGCTAGTCACAACGAGATGCAAAAAAGTTCACATATTGTCAATGCAACTTCATTTGGCCTCACCGTAGGCGTACATTCATTTTTGTTCGATAAAGAGCACTATTCAAGTCATCGATATTTATCAAGACCGATACTTAAATTTGCAAGAGAACAGTCACCATTAAAAAAAATCAAGAAGGTCCAGGGTCCCGGTAGTTCACTAACCAAGTACCACCCCCACCAAAAGAATTCAATATTATCCTCAATTTGATTATAGAACAGACACTACCGCAAAAAGAAAATTAAGACAATAAAAATAAACCAACAAATAAAGATAAAATTCTAGTATGTAAACATGCAGAGTGATCTAACAAGGAATCTTCACTAAGTGCCCAGTCGGCGAGAAAGTAAACCAGTCGCAGAATGATTCGGCGATTCACCCATAGAGTGGCAATTCACCCTTATTTTCAGTGTATGACACCCTCAGAATTGACAAATCGGTGGAGATGCAGTAGGTCGTCGAACAAATCGGCGACTTGCATACTAGACGGAGTGACGTTGCCAATGCTGAAGTAGAAAGGGCGAGAAAAGTCGGGTCGCCTAAGCACATCGGTGATTCACCGAGTGATACAGATCTCTCGCCGAATATTCCAGAATCTCAGCCCCTTCTTTGCTATCCATAAGGCGGACTAGGTCGTACTCGCCGAACGGCTTCGACGATTCACCGATACATCTTCCTCTCACACATTATCCTTCACTTGCAAAATGTACATACACATTATTTAAAACATTAATAATTGGATTGCCTCCCATGAAGCGCCTTATTTAACATCGTGGCACAACGTAGAAATGCTCTCAAGCATCTTCCAAGTACACCACCTCAATCAGAGAGATCTCTTGGCACTCGCCTAAGTATAATTTCATGCATTTTCTATTCACCATAAATGCAAGTCCTTCTTGACCTTCAACTTCAATGGCACCATTTGTGAACGCTCTCGTCACTCTAAACGGTCCCGACCATTTGGACTTGAGCTTTCCTGGAAAGAGTTGATTACCGTATCAAAGCTCTTCATACAATTTTAAGAATTCACGATCGGTCGTCAGTATAATAACCCAACTATGTGAGTTGGGGTCGATCCCACAGGAAATAGTAATTCCTCCAAAGTTCAATAATAAAAGTGCCACATCAAACTCTTCAAACAAACAATTTTCACAAAATTTATAGTTGAATTCCAAACTTCAATCTTCGTCTAATCGATTCAATTTCACAACTTATCACAACAATTTAATAGTAGAGTAAAACTTGGGGGATTGATCAACCAATTGCTAAATCTTAACAAAATGGGTAAACTCCATTGTTTATAATGGGATTAGTTTGTTGCAGGTAGGTCGAACTATATTTAAGATAACTTTCTTTCGAACAATTACCTTGTTTATGTTGAATTATCTCGAACTTCAATACCATGAAATGCCCAGCTCTTTGCCCTTATCAAATCCACTCTCTCGAGCTGGATACGAAGGATAGATCACTTATTTCACTCTCTCGAGCTGAATCAAGAGGACCCACTACTCCAGATGCTAAATTATCACCTTGGTTCCACAACTCTTTCTCAAGCAAGTGCACAACACTAAATCGTTACATGAAATCATGCAATCCACCCATAAAACATGGCAACACCTTAGACCCACTTCAAACTAACACCATTAATCACAATTAAAGAATACCCACTAAGTAAATCCAGCAATTGGCCTCATGATCAAAACCCCAAAAAAAGGGTTTTTAGCCAATCATACTAAACTTAAGAAAATCAAAATTTATATTCATTTCCATCATTGGGTACAAAATGAGGGCTATGGATAAAAATTAAATGAATAATCTCCACACTTACAAAAAAAATTCAAAATCCTCTTAAAGTTCTAAGAAAGAACCTTTGGTAATGTTCTATCTCTCAATTTTCTCTTTTCTTACTTTCTGGATGCCCCTTTCTCTCTTGCCAAAACCAATTTAAATAGGGCTGAGGTATCGTGCTTCAAAGCCATTTTGCGAAGTAAGTCGGGCATCGCCTACTGATCGGCGACTCGCCAATAGTTCTTTGTCTCGCCTTCATTTTTCATTACTTCTTGATCTAACTACTATAACTTTAGGCGATCTAGGTCAGGGTCATCGATCAGTTCCGCGAATCACCTTTTTTCTTTATATCTCGCCCATCCGCACTTGTTTAACATTTGTATCAGCACTTTTAGCGACCAGGTTATCTGATACTAAATGGGTCGGCGACACGCCGAATAAACCAGCTACTCACCATAATTTTTCCCAATTTTAGCTCCAGCGTTCTGTAACTTTCGGCGGTTTGGTGGCCGATTCAGCGGCTCGCTGAGTAACATCGGCGATCATCAGGTCTTCATTTTCTTTGCTCTTTCAACTTGACACTTTGGAACATTTAGGCGAGCTAATTGTTGTTTGGCGACTCGCCAAGAGGGTTAGGCGATCGTCATGTTGCCTTTTCTTTGTTCTTTCAGCTGCCTTGTTCCTTTTTTTGCCCAAATAGTGTCCATGCTTTGTCTCTAACTCCAAATACCTAAAACTCGTGGCTTTTCATTAGTTATTGAGATAAAATATGTATTCGAGGACACTAAACCTATCAAAACATAGCCCTAAATGAGTCCAAATTATGGACTCATCAATAGCCCCAACTTAAACTTATGTTTGTCGTCAAGTAAAACTCAAGTTCAACAGTTCAAAAAGGATGTCTCAAGAAGTGCTACACAAGACTCAATCATCAATGCACACACAAGACTCAACTTACTCATGCAAGGATCAATTGTGTACTCAAAGACTCAAGTTGTGACATACCATTATCAACGAATCTCAAGCTCACTATACTCGCTTCAAATGCATGTTTAAGCTCAACAAAGGAAATCAAATGCCCTCACATAGATAATGATTCCATCTTCACACACAATGGTTTAATCATTTAAAGTTCCAGAATCAAATGCAACGCTCACACTCACAAAGAAGCACACTATGCATGCTTTCACCCATAGGTTTGGCTGTATTTTATGATTGACAATTGATTCAGCTCACTCACGATAAAAAAGGTCTTTTCAAGGCTTGTAATGGGGCTGAGTGCAAACGTATCGTCATTTAGGCTCAGTGACTCTCATCCTCATGAAATGTGGTGCTCACAACACTTCCTTCGCTTTTCCTCATCAAATTCATTCGTACTCACAAGTCATCCCATTATTCACTTTCCATGGTTTGTTGGAGACCCCATTTCTTTTTGCATTTTCATATTTTATTCCATAATTTCTTTCTTATTTTTCATCTCTCCATTTTATTTTAGTTTTGTATGGAGGGGTTCCATTTTTCTTAACACATGGACAGAAGGAAATTTTCTTGCACTTCTTGACTTGCCATCTCTTTTCACCACACCCCCAACTTAGGCTTTTGTCCTAAGTTGGCTATTCAATCAATAACAAATCAAGAGGATTATAGGTAGTGGATTAAGAAAGGTCATGTTTTCATCAAGTTTCTTCCAAAGAAGGATAAGGTTCTAGGGGTGTTAAAAAGAGATTAACGCACGCTCACAACGTAGGCCACAAAAGAGGTATATGTAAAATTGTTTCACACTCTTCAGAATTGCCTAAGATCATATCAAGAGATAGCCTTACTTAGTCAACCGAACCAATGGGGAAAATTCTAGGTGTTATCATGCATCGTTCACAGTAAGCTCATCACACAAGGCATTGATAGCATAGTCAAACAAGACTCCACACTTTTGCTAGTGTACAACGTTCATCACAAGAGAATCGATTTGATAATTGGCTAGTCACAATGAGATGTAAAGAGTTCATATATTGTCTATGTAACTTCACTTGGTCTCATCGTATCCGTGCACATTCATGTTTGTTCGATTATGAGTACTATTTGAGTCATCGGTATTGATCGAACCAAGACTCAAAACCTGAAAGAGAACAGCCCAAATCAACACACAAGAGGGCATGGCATGAAGAGGAGGGGGTTTCCTAAGTTTCACTGCCCCATTTTTACTCCCCACCAAAAAGACTCAACATTGTCCTCAATATGGGTAGAGAGCGAGCATTTCCACAAATAAAACAAAACAACACATATAGACTAAAATATATATATAAAAAATCTTGTGTGTAAGCAAGTAGAGTATGGTGATGAGGAATCTTCACTAAATGCTCCGTTGACTAAGGAGTGAAACGGTCATCGAACATATTGGCGATGCACTGACTGGTGAAGGTGTCTCGCCGAATATTCCAGAGTGTCACCCTCGTTTTGAGCTCCATAAGGTAAACCAAATTGTGTTCGCCGAACTGGTTCGACGATTCGCCAAGAATACCTTTAAAACTCGCTCCTGCAAAATCAGCACACATTATTTAAAACTCTAACATTTGGGTTGCCTCCCAAGAAGCGCCTTATTTAACGTCGTGGCACGACGTGGGAGTGCTTTCAAGCATCTTCCAAGTACACCACTTCAACCAAGGAAATCTCCTGACATTCTCAGAAATATAATTTCAAGTGCTACCCGTTCACCTTAAATACAGGTCCTTCTTGACCTTCAACTTCTATGGCACCATTTGTGAATACTCGTGTCACTCTAAATGGTCTGAACCATTTGGACTTGAGCTTTCCGAGAAAAAGTCTAAGTCAGGAGTTGTATAACAACACCCCCAATCTCCTACTTTGAATTCTCACTTAAGTATTTTAGCATCATGCCATTTCTTCATCTTCTCCTTGTAAATGGCTGAACTTTCATAAGCTCTAAGTCTAAATTCATTCAGTTCGTTTAATTTCTCTACCCTCCCCCTTGAGGTCCTTGGTCAATCCAAATTTAAAACTTTCAATGCCCACAACGCTTTGTGCTCCAACTCAACAGGAAGGTGGCAAGATTTACCTAAAACTAACTGATACTGAGACATCCCAATAGGTGTTTTATAGGCGGTCCAATATGCCCATAGTGCGTCATCGATCTTTTGAGATCAATTAGTTTTGTTTGCATTCACTGTCTTCGCCAAGATGCTTTGATTTCCCAATTTGACACTTTGACCTGGCCACTTGTTTGGGGATGATATGGGGTTGCTACCTTGTGTTTCACCCCATACCTGATCAATGCAGTTGAGAACCACCTATTGAAAAAGTGGTATACCCTATCACTAATAATCGCCCTAGGAGTGCAAAATCTTGCAAAGATGTAGCGTTTCAAAAGTTGGACAACGTTTTTCCCTTCATTGTTCGGAAGTGTAATGGCTTCCACCCATTTGGAAACATAATCTACAGCCACCAAGATATATTTATTTCCAAACGAGCTCACAAATGAGTCCATGAAATCGATTCCACACACATCAAATAGCTCGACTTCTAAAATAGGATTAAGGGGTAATTCGTGCCTTCTTGACACTCCGTCTTGCTGCTGGCATTGAGATCACCTCTTCACAAATTCATGTGCATTCTTGTAAAGGGATGGCTAGTAATATCCACTTTGGAGAACTTTAGCGGCAGTACGCACACCACTATGGTGGCCTCCAACTAAAGACACGTGACAAGCATGGAGAATTCCTACCACTTCTTCTTCCAGAACACACCTTCTAATGATATAATCTGCACACTCTCAAAACAAGTATGGTTCATCCCAAAAGTACTTTTTAACGTCGAACATGAACCTCTTTTGTTGGTAGAAATTCAGCTCATTCGGCAATAGTCCGCAGACAATATAATTTGCGAATTCTGCATACCAGGGAGTTTGCTTGAGAGAAATTGCAAATACCTGTTCATCGGGGAAGGAATCATATATGTCGACCTCAGGCTCATCATTCTCTTTTCCTTCCAACCTCGATAAGTGGTCAGCCACTTGATTCTCGCAGCCTCTTCTATCTTTTACCTCAAAGTCCAATTCTTGTAATAGTAGCACCTACCTTATTAACCTTGGTTTTGTATCCTTCTTTGCCATCAAGTAACAGAGTGCAGCATGATCAGTGTGAATGACTACTTTAGTGCCTAACAAGTATGCCAGAAAATTTTCAAATGCATAGACTACTGCAAGAAACTCTTGTTCAATGACGGTATAGTTACGTTGAGGACTATTTAGCGTTTTGCTTGCATAGTAAATTGGGTGGAACAGTTTGTTGCGCTATTTCCCCAATAGTACCCCCAATGCCGTGCCACTAGCATCACACATTACTTCAAAAGGTTCGGACCAATCAGGGCTGATAATGACCGGAGTAGACATCAATTTCTCTTTCAAGCAATGAAATGCAGCCATACAAGCACCATCAAAATAGAATTTCACTTCCTTCTCTAAGACTTTGCACAGGGGAGGGGGTGTGAGATCTTCGAGAAGTCTTTGATGAACCTCCGGTAGAACCCGCCATGTCCCAAAAAGCTGGGAACACCCTTTATTGAAATCGGCGGAGGTTGTTTCTCAGTCACCTCAACTTTTGCTTTATCAACTTCCAACCACTTTTGTGACACTGTGTGCCCGAGAACAATGCCTTCCTTCCCCATGAAGTAGCATTTCTCCCAATTCAGAACCAAGTTTCTTTCTACGTATCTTTGGATCACTTGCCCCAAGTGTGCCAAGCATTCTTCAAATGTATCCCCTACGACCGATAAGTTGTCCATGAATACCTCCATAGAATCTTATACCATGTCCGCAAAAATTGATAACATGCAACGCTGGAATGTTGTCGGGGCATTACATAGCCCGAATGGCATTCTTTTAAATGCAAATGTTCCATAAGGGCAGGTGAAGGTGGTTTTCTCTTGATCTTCTAGTGCAATAGAGATTTGATTGTAATCAGAGTATCCATTTAAAAAAAAGTACCAGCCCCTCTTTGATAGTCGGTCGAGCATTTGATTTATAAAAGGCATTGGAAAGTGATCATTTTCAGTCCAGGAGTTGAGCTTTCGATAATCCATGCATACTCTCCACCCAATCACCGGTCTCGTCAGCACAAGCTCCCCCTTTGCATTTGGAACTACAGTGATACCTCTTTTTTTCGGTACGCATTGCATCGGTCTTACCCATTTGCTATTTGCAATAGGGTAGATCACACTTGCGTTCAACCACTTGACGATCTCCATTTTTACCACTTCTTGCATAGGTGAGTTTAATCTCCGTTGATGTTCAACACTAGGTTTACATTCATTATCAAGATGAATCTTGTGAGTACAGATACCGGGAGGAATTCCCACTAAATTAGCGATGGTCCATCCTATAGCTTTTATATGCTTTTGTAACACTTCAAGGAGTAAACTCACCTGCCATTCAAGAAAGTCAACAGCAATGATCACTAGTAACATATTATTTTCCCCATGAAAGCATATCGGAGATGAGAGGGCAGTGCTTTCAATTCCAGATTAGGTGGTTCTTCGGTTGATGGTTTTGCAGGAGGAGTTTCTCTATTTTTTAGGTCAATATCCAACTTGATTAGATTCTTTGAATATACTCCTAGTCTCGATAAGGCAGCTACTACTTCCACATAGCCTTGAACTTCGGAGTCATCATAATTAGTAATCATGGATTCAAGTGGTTCATTCATACACATCAAATAGCTTACACTAGCTATTGCCTCGTCAATAACATCATCAGTAGACACCACATGGTTATCACTTGGATGTTTCATGGATTTACAACTATTGAAGGTTACCTCATCACCGTTCACCCAAAAATTCAACCCACTTTCAACATCCACCAATGCTCTCCCGATTTCCAAGAAAGGCCTTCCCAAAATAATGGGGATTTCGGCATCGATCTCGCAATCTAAATTTGTAAAATCAATCGGAAAGATAAACCGATCTACCTTTACCAAGATGTCATAGAGTATCCCAACCAAATGTTTGATTGATCGGTCCTCCATCAAGAGTCTCATTGTGGTTGCTTTCAGTTCACCCAAACCAAGTTGCTTGTATATTGCATAGGGCATTAAGTTGATGCTTGCCCCTAAATCGCACAAAGTTTTAGCAAATTGGAGCATGTCAATGGTGCAAGGGATGGTGAACGACCCGGGATCTTCTCGCTTTGTGATCATATCCTTGGTCATAATTGCGCTGCAACTATGGGAAACTTCAATTGTTTCACAATCCAAGTTCCTTTTCTTTGTGACTAGCTCTTTCATGAACTTGGTGTATCCCGGCATTTCCAACAATGCTTCCACCAACGGAAGGTTAATTGACAGCTTCTGGAACACTGACAAAACTTTTTGAACTTCTCATCCTCATTCTTCTTTTTTAATCATTGGGGAAATGTTTGAGGTATTTTGGGTAAAGGTAGCATGATTTTTTGAATTTGAACATGCAGTTCCACTTTCTCTTGTGATTCTTTGGCAAGGTTTTGTTGAATAGGCAATTCTTGTTCCTCCATGCCTGTACCTTCTTCATGCTTTTGGGTATCTTCATTTCCCAACATATTACCTATTGCCACCTTTCCGCTACGGGTAACTACAACCAGCCTTCTGTCATCATCTTACATAGGTATCTTTGATGTCAATTGAGCTAACAATAAACTCAGTTGTCCTTCGAGTATTTTGATGGCATCTACATGAGAATTCACTTTACTGTTCAATGATGAAAAGTCATTTTTCATCCCTTTTAACAAACTATCAGAACCCTCAACTTTATCAAGTATGCGTGACAATAAATCATTCACCCGGGGACTACTTGCACTCCCTTTTAATTTTGGGCTTTCACTTGAGTGAGTATGGTTCTCCTCATGATCATCTCCCCTTCTCCAATAATCATCTTGCTCGACCCAATCTTGATAATATCTCCTTGATTCGTCTCCATTATGATAGTTCCAACCTTGATTTCCGCCTTGCTCTTGATAGCGAAGGTGGAAACCCTCCTCATATCTTTTGGAGTTCCAACCTTGATTCTCCCCCCGCCTTGAGTAGCTGGAAGAAGAACCCTCCTCAACTCGAAACACTCTACAGGTCCCCTTCATGTGCTCTTGTAGAAATTCCATTTGGGTTAATATCTTCTTGATGTTTTCGTCCCTTTCTCTCTCTTTATCAAGTTGCTCTTGCGTTAATCTAAAACAAAGTGGAGAGACTAGATCCTCTTTGGTGTACCACGCTTGGTTTATTCTAGTCATATCATCCAGAAGAAATGAAGCTACCTCAAATGATTGTAACATTATTCCTCATCGTACCAATTGATCAGCCACTCCTTTATTAACCGAATCCAGACTCCGGTAAAAATATTGAAGTAACAAGTCGTTTGGTAGCCCATGAGTCGGGCATTTGAGCAGAAGCTTTTTGAATCTCACCCACGTTTCATGAATGGGTTCTCCTTCCCATTGCTTGAATCGTTGAATATCATCTCTGAGCTTCATCATCCTCGATGGAGGAAAGAATCTTGTGTTGAATGCTATAAGTAGCTCTTCCCATGATGCGATGGAATTGTTTGGTAACTCGGCTAACCACTTGCTAGCCTCTCCCGTTAAGGATAGGGGAAATAACCGAAGCTGAATTGATTCTTCTGATACATTTTTGAAGGAAAACGGGTTGCACACTTCAGTGAAATTTTTGTCACACCCCAAATCCGGATGTGATGGCACATGTCCATTTCCCACCGGACACGTCAGCCTAACCCAACCACAACTATAGAGAAGTATAAATACGAGAATAAAAGATAATAAATAAGCGGAAGACTTTAATTAAGACTCAACACTACCCAGAATTTGGTTGTCACATGTACAAACCTCTAAATACAGAATTCGAATAAAAATATACAAGTCTCAGAGTATAGTT